>LBNU01022888.1:127719-175066 GCA_014162995.1 Artemisia annua
TATATATATATATATATATATATATATATATATATATATATATATATATATATATATATATATATATATATATATATATATATATATATATATAGAATCCGGATCGATTGAGAAGCTTTTTAAATTGAGAAGAGTGAGAAGTAATCTTGACCATTAATCTCTTTGAACCAATTTAAGGGTATGATGGGTATTTAAAAGTTTATAATCTCTTTCATATTAAATACATTAATCATGTGCATAATTTATTTTTCTTTAATTTTGAATGTCAAAATATTTCGTATTCAAATTCTAAAGCAACGAATCAATTTTATTTTTTTTATACCTTTTTCATTCTTCGATTTTTAGCACCAGCCATTCAGCTTATATTAGAAAAAAATAAAAATTTCCAATTCTAGCCTTAGTTATTACATAACTTGTTTATTCCAATGATTCATAATTGTTTATTATTTATTCGGTTAGTATGTGGCTCTTAAAATTGTTTATGATTTCTTATTTATGGGTGGAACATACTCATAACGAGGAATTTTATATTCTTATGCATAATTCATTTGTAAATCAATAATATCCCATGATTCATAAAATGGTATTTTGAAATACCGAATCATTAGTATATCAATATTCAATTATTATGTTAAAATAACTAGTTTAATGTTGATTAATTAATCCATATGTGATTCAAAATAAAACAGTAGTGACTCCTTTAATGATTCACTAATATGATTATGATTCATAAATCAAGATTATGATGTTAACTAATCTCATTTCGATTCATTTACTTGGATATGATAAACAAACCATTTTATGCATGATTCACTTTCTCAAAATTGATTTACGAGAAAAAAAGCACACGTTACTTTAAATGATTCACTATGTATAACTATCATTTCATGATTCACAACTCAATTGACAAAGGATTAGTGAAAAAAAAAAATTAAAACATCAAATAGGAAAACAATGTGAATCATATGTTTAATACGACTCTTTCTTATTGTTTGTATGTTCTTTAATCCATATTTATATAGATCATTATTATTTGAGTTAGCAAAACGAATACTGTTTGATTCATTAAATATTGATGCATGAAACTGCAATAAATGAAAAAGAAAAAAATGGTCAACCAATGTGGAAGGTAGTCGATGTTGTTAAAAAAAAAAGAAGGGAGTCAAATGTGGGGAATTAAAAGTCATTAATTGCTTCTACATGATTCAATTACTATTTTAACCTTTTCATTCAAATAAACAATTTATGTAATCAATTAAGATTAAAATGATCAAATGGCCATGATTGCTTCTCAACATTCTCAATCTAAAAACCTTCTCAATGGAACCAAATCATATATATATATATATATATATATATATATATATATATATATATATATATATATATATATATATATATATATATATATATATATATATATATATATATATATATATATATATATATATATATATATAATCTAGATCAAATAAGATCAATCTTAAAGTAGTAAAAATAAGATCCAATTAAAATTTGACAAGTGACGCTCTCGTTAAAATTAAATTAAAATTTTTATTGAGTACAACTAAAATTGATAAAGTTCCGATGGTTTTCTTTTTTAAATTGACGAAAACAAGGTGATACACTTTGACTCGACATGTAATGTATCAAGTTAAGGTGATACACTTTGATTCGACATGTAAATTTATAGTTGTGTATCACTAATCCAAACTCATGTATCAGTTGGTTATTAGTTGCTAAAATGTTAATTCGTATTAATATTTTATTTTTTGTGTTTATTGATTTAATGGTTATTTTAAATGGTTTTAGTGTGTTTTAGACCTATATCTTACTTTTTTCCCCTCTCTCTCTCTCGCGTCACCACTCTTAACCCTCTCACTCACTCCAGCTATATGTATATATACTCATGACTATATAAGTATATATACTATATATATAATACTATATTATATATATTATATATATATATAGTATATATATATATATATATTATATATATCAGTTATATATATTATATCTATATTATAATATAATATATTTTATTAAATATATATTATATATATTATATAATTTGAAAAGTTTGGGTAAAAATTGTANTATTTTTATTTAACAACATAACACAATACTAGGGAGCTTCATGTGAGGGGTTTTATTTGGGTATTCGTTTTGACGAGTTTGCTGGGTTTACGATTTAAAGTGCCCTGACTCCTCAAACGTTTACTACATAACCTCTGGATTATGATGGCCCGAACGGTGTTATGTTATATCTAAAATCTAATAACAACATGACACAATACTAGGGAGCTTCATGTGAGGGGTATGTACTTCTGAATTATGATGGCCCGGACGGTATTATGATTAATTAACATAATACAATACTAGGGAGCTTCATGTGAGGAGTATGTACTTCTGAATTATGATGGCCCGAACGGTGTTATGTTATATCTAAATCTAGAAATCCTAAGAGTGATTATTTGAGAAAACCTAAACTAGGACTTGACATACACATACCTACACTACCCCCAGGATACGTGAGTAAGCTGTCTAAACCCCTACCCTACTTACCTTAGACCCAGGTGAGTTTTCATAGCCTCACTTTTAAATGCTTTACAACCCTGTGAGAGGGATACATGCTTTAAACCAAATACAAGTATTTTTCTTTGGTTATTGCACGAGTAACACTATCTGCCACCACATAACTAAATTCATGAACATAATCACTTGCGAGTGAATGCGAATATAGTTGATAGATCTATTAGAGTTTGACAACTCCCGTTGGTTTGCCCATGCATTGGGTACCAATAAGTACTATATTTGAACTCTCTCTAAAGGATTAACTTTGGCAAGTTATCCTTTCTGTCTCATCATGGTCTGGTCTGCAGTGCCCCATGATCTGGACCTGTTAACGTGTGGTTCATGAGCTTAGTGCAATAACTCTCTCTCTCTAAAACTTTTCCACACATAGGGTTTAAGTTGAACCCTGTGGAACTTGTATTCACTCTATATCTACTTAAACCTATGACTCTCACTCAACCTTAGTGTTGATCTTTAAGTATGTTATCCTAGGTAATTGAGCTCTTTAGGAATCCTGGCACGGAGTGACACTGGACATGAGGACGTCCAGATTAGTTATCATTCACCTTTTTTTGCTTTAAAAACGTATCTTAGGGACATCTCTTTTGGTAAAAGTACATCTTTTACTATAAAAACTATGATGAATAAATGAATGATAACTCCTTTTCCAAAAACGTCTCTTTTCGAGTCGTTTTCTATTATCATGTCTTCGTATCCATGAAGTAATACCCCAGATCAAACTCCGCTGTGATCTATGAAAAATGGGGATGTTACACGTAATATAATCAAAATTTAATTAATAAAGGTTGTAACATATGATAATTCAACCAAAAGAACAACTTTTAAAATTTATCAAAGAACGTATAAAACATTCAGTGATATTGAAGCAACTTCTTTTAATCGTGTATGGTTCTAGTAACATAATGCAATATTTTTAACATAAGTCAACCATTTTTGGTAAGACGTTAAACAAATATTTGAAACTATGGTTATGTTTGGCGCGAAGCTTTTTGAGGCGATGAGCGGTCAGCAACGAGCTTTTTGATTTTTATTGTTTATTTGGCAATGGAGCGGTGAGCTTTGCTATTTTTTAGGAATGCTCATTTTTCCAGTGTTTCTTTAAGGCTATGTTTGGCAAAAGTAGCTGTGAGTAGTAGCAGTGAGCAGTAGCAGTGAGCTGTGAGCTGTAGCCACAGCTCACTGCTCACCGCTCACAGCTTCTTAAAGAAGCATTAGAAAAATGAGCTTTCCTACAAATAGCAAAGCTCACCACTCTTTTGCCAAACGAACACTAAAAATCAAAAAGCTCATTGCTCACCGCTCATCTTCCGCTGCCGCCTCCGGCCGCCGGCTACACGCCGGAGGTTCGGAAGGCTCCCTTTAATCCATATCCAAAATAAACCACAACTTCTTCTAAATCTATGACCTTTATGTTTTTCTAGGGAAAAACACGCCTCGTTTGTTTGGAAAGTTCTTTGGGGGTTGAAGTTTTAGAACCAACTTTCGTTTTCTCATCTTTTTGTTATGTTGGTGATTTGTGCTAAGGTCACAAATCCACACATTATTATTGTGTTGTTCGTGCTTTAGGTCACGAGCCTGTATGTTGGTGATTTGTGCTAAGGTCATAAATCCACACATTATTATTGTGTTTTTCGTGCTTTAGGTCACGAGCCTGCTATTTGTCTTCTCCAATTGTGCTGCTGATGTTTGAAGAGTTTCGCTCAAGTTATGTTATGATTTTATTATGTTAATGCCTTTTTTTCCCCTTTTTTTCTAGTTTAATACTCCAGTCCGAGCTTTCGCGATTTCGCCGCTCGGACTGCGGGGGAGTGTTAGCTGTACATTCGGTGACATAGCAAGGAGATAAGGTTGATTAGTTGTATAGCAGTTGGACATTAAAGTTGATTAGTATGTAATTAAGGGGTGATTGTCTATAGTCCTAAAATAGAGCATAGCTAGACTCTATATATGTATTTCGTATGTAATTCAGTGGGATGATTAAAACATCAAACACTATCAATACATTATAATCTTACATATTGAATATATGAGTAGGACATACAAACCAATGATTTCATGGTTAACAATAAGCTAATCTCAAACATGTTTTCTAGGAGAAAAGGAATAGTACACGTATAAGTTTAAGCATAAATATTTCAAAATGATGTAGGCTTTAACTTTTTATTGATAAGCTAACTTAAACATTTTTAAGAGTAAATTACATAAATCACCCATATTATTTAGTGACATCATTGATATTAAGTACATCAATTGTCAAGATTAAAATATTATGGTAATATCATAAATGAGGCAAAATGTAACACCCCCATTTATCACTGATCGCAGCGGATTAAGTGTTTGGGGTATTACTTCATGGAAACAAAGACAAGATATAGAAAACGACTCGAAAAGAGACGTTTTTGAAAAAGATGTTATCATTCATTTATTCATTAGAGTTTTTACAGTAAAAGATATACTTTTACCAAAAGAGAGGTCACTAAGATACGGGTTTAGACACAAAACTGATGAATGAGAACTATACTGGACATTCTCATGTCCAGTGCCTCTCCGTGCCAGGGTTCCTATAGTGCCTAATTACCTAGGATAACATGCTTAAAAGTCAACACTTATGTTGAGTGAGAGTCATAGGTTTAAATAGAACGTTAGTGAATACAAGTTCCACACGGTTCAGCTTAAACCCTATGTGTGGAAAAGTTTAGTGATAGAAGGTATATTGCACTAAGCTCATGAACCACACGTTAACAATCCGGGTCATGTGGGCTGCAGACCCAACATGAGGGGATGGGAAGGATAACTTGCCAAAGTTAATCCTTCAGTGGGTTCAAGTATAGTACTTATTGGTACCACCCAGTGAGGTGTTAATACCAACAGGAGTTGTCAAACTCCAATAGATCTATCAACTATATTCACGTTCGCATGGGTAAAATATCTCAAATGATTAGATTCATGAATTTTAGTTATGTAGTGGTGGCAGATAGTTTACTCGTGCAATAACCAAAGAAAAAGACTTGTATTTGATTTAAGGCATGTATCTCCCTCACAGGGTTTGTAAAGCATTTAGAAAGCGTTTAAAAGGTGTGAGGCTATGAAAACTCACCTGGGTCTTATGTTAATTAAAGTAGGGGTTTAGACAACTCACTCACGTATCCTGGGTTGGTGTAGGTGTGTGTATGTCAAGTCTTAGTCTAGGTTTTCTTAACTAATTATTCTTAGGGTTTTTATATATAACATAACACCGTTCGGGCCACCGTAATTCAGAAGTATATGACTCCTCACATGAAACTCCATACTATTGTATTATGTTATCAACATAATACCGTTCGGGCCATCATAATTCAGAAGTTAATACTCCTCACATGAAGTTCCCTACTATTGAATTATGTTGTTATTAGGGTTTAGTTATAACATAACACCGTTCGGGCCATCATAACTCATAAGTATATGCAATAATCGTTTGAGGAGCCAGGGCACTTTAACTCGTAAACCCAGCAAACTCGTCAAAACGAAATATCCACATAGTACTCCTCGCATGAAGCTCCCTAGTATTATGTTATACTTCTAACTTAAAGTAGGTTTTATAATTTTATGAAAATAGTTTTGTTTATATCCTTTAAGTTTTATATATTTACATTTTCTACCCTAAACCTATAAACATATAGCAATTAAGCATATAACTTTTTAACTTTTGCATATTTAGTCCCTATACTTATATATTTTAGAGAAATGGCAAAAATAGTTCTTAATCTATACTAATTTTCATTATTTACTCTTTTTACCCTTAACTTTATATTATTTGCATAATTAGTCTTTTTTTTTAGTTTATAACGTATTTTAATTTCTATCCTAAAGTTTCTATACTTTGCAAAATGAGTCCTTACACTAATAACTTCTAGGAAATGTCAAAAACAGTCCCTAGACTTTATAGTTTCAGGAATTTACGATATATACCCCTATGCATGTAAAGTTTTGCAAAACTAGTCCTAAATGTATGTAAACAATATTTTATCCTAGCAATTAAGTTTCTAAGCTTATGTTAAGTTAATCTAGGTTCAAATAAGTCATATAATTCAGATTATAACACAAAACTGGTAGATTATCACATAAACATGCAATTCGACCTAAACTAGGGTTACGAAAAGAAAGCATGCAAACAAAGAGATTTAAGGATATCCTATGGTTTCTAAGGTGTTTCCTAAGTGTCCTAGGTTTGTTCTAAAGCTAGTAGATTCAAGGTTAAGGCTTACCTAGGTCGTGGGAAGGGTAACAAGGGCTAAAAGGGTTTCTAAGGTTTCTTGGCTATCTCTCGGCTCAAAAACACAACTCGACACTACCAAGGCTTCGCTACTCGATCTCTTTGGCTTCTAAGGGTCTAGTACTACAGAATATAAGTGAGGTAGAGAGGAGAGGAGGTGTGAAGAAGAAATGAGGGGAGGGTTGGCTATTTATAGCCGCGTAAGGAGTAGCAACCAAGCAAAGCTTTGCCATGTGTCGTGGAGGGGGGAGGTCGAGTAAGCTAAGCTATGGCATGGTGTGGCAAGTCTAGGTGATGACCAAGCTCAGCTATGGAGTAGCTAGGGGGCGTCATAGGCCGGTTGTGGAGGAAGAGAGCCAAGAGAGGCGGTTTTGGGGAAGAAGGTGACAAGGAGGTGATGCACCTCCTTGCTTGGGTGCTTGGAGGTGTTAGGGTGCTAGGTAGATTATATAGAGGTTCTAGGTTGCTTGCTTGGTGGTTTACAAGTAATATAGTAGCTAGTTTTAAGGTTTTAGGTATAGTTTTAACCTAGTTTTGTCTAGTGAGGGTTTTAGGTTTAGCCTAGGGTTCAGTGCCTAATTTGGTGTCATATGAGTGTCTAATGACTTATGCTAAGTCCTAGGGGGCTTATACTAAGTGATGGTAGCTTATGGTAAAGATTTGAGAAAGTTAAACCTAGTTTCCGGGAAGTTATAACCTATTTAGGGTTTTATGCCTATAGGACTTATACCTATGTTCTAGGGGGTTATACTATGGTCTAGGGAGTCTAATATATCCTAAGGTAGCTATTGTAACTTATACCTAAGCTTTAAACACTTTCAAGCTAATTCATATAGGCAATTAGGGTTTTAAAGATAACCGTAAACACATAGGTGCAGTTAGGGTTTTCAGATAAGCATAGTGTACTAGAGTGATAGTTTTCTTAGTGAAAATATGTTTGTAACCTTGACTTGACATACCGGGATGTTTACATCAAGTAAACATAGTGGTGGTTGGCATAGGTAGATACGTGAGCTTGTCTAGAGGTTAGTTAGGTCATAAAGATATAATAAAGCAAAAATTTGGCTCGGGAAAATCCTAAAGGCATTTCTAACCTAGATTGTGCTTAGTGAGGGCCTAAGTTAAGTTAGTAAGGCATTTTCTAACCTAAGGGGAAAGTTAGTGGGTTGTTACAGTCTCCCATCCTAAAAGAAAATCTCGTCCCGAGATTTAACTTGTGTTAGTGGGTGAAGGTGAGAATAGATGGGGATATTTAGCACGGATTTGATCCTCTCGTTCCCAAGTATACTCTAGTCCTCTTTGGGAGTCCCAGCGTACCTTAACGATAGGAATCCGGTGGTGTTTTAGATTTTTGACCTCTCGATCCATAATTTCCACTGGTTCTTCAGTGAAATTGAGCTTATCGTCCAATTGAAGCTCTTTTATAGGAACGACTAGTGATTCGTCCGATAAAAATTTCTTAAGATTTGAGACGTGAAACTTGTCGTGTATATTACTTAGTTCATCCGGCAATTCAAGTCGGTATGCCACTGGACCAATTCGTTCTAAAACCTTAAATGGTCCAATGTATCTCGGACTAAGCTTTCCTTGCTTTCCGAGACGAAAGACAACTTTCCTAGGTGAAACTTTCAACATAACCTTATCTCCGACATGAAATTCTAAAGGCTTACGTCTTACATCGGCGTAGCTCTTTTGCCGATCCCTAGCGGCTTGTAAGCGTTGTCGGATTTGAACTATTTTCTCATTTGTCTCATGAATTATTTCTGGACCTGTAAGTTGTACTTCTCCTACTTCGGCCCAACAGACCGGTGATCTGCACTTTCTCCCGTAAAGTGCTTCATACGGTGCTGCCTTAATACTAGCGTGATAACTATTGTTATACGAGAATTCTACCAACGGTAAGTGTTTCTCCCATCCTTTTCCAAAATCTATCACACATGCTCGAAGCATATCCTCGAGTGTTTGGATAGTTCTTTCACTTTGACCGTCGGTTTGCGGATGATATGCCGTACTCATGTCTATCTGAGTACCTAAGGCTTTTTGCATAGATTGCCAAAATCTTGACGTGAAACGAGAATCACGATCCGATATGATAGATATTGGCACTCCATGTCGGGAAACTATTTCCTTGAGGTACAACCTAGCAAGGGTTTCCATATCATCCTTTTCTCGTATAGGAATGAAGTGAGCTGATTTCGTAAGGCGATCAACTATTACCCAAATAGTGTCATGCCCGTTAGATGTTCTAGGTAGTTTTGTGATAAAATTCATCGTAATTCTTTCCCACTTCCAAATGGGAATCTCAGGCTGTTCCAATAAGCCGGATGGATTTTGACATTCAGCCTTTACTCTAGAACATGTTAAACACCTGCCCACATATCTAGCAATGGATGCCTTCATGTCGGGCCACCAATAGTGTTTCTTCAGATCCTGATACATCTTGTCAGAACCTGGGTGTATAGAGTACTTAGATTTATGAGACTCGTGCATTATTACGTTCCTTAAGTTACCATGATAAGGTAACCATCTCCGACCCTTAATACAACGAGTTCCGTCTGAACGTATCTCAAAAGCCTTATCCATCCCTCGTAAATTCTCAAGTTTATGATCTTTCCTTTCGAGGGCTTCATTCTGGGCTTTGAGTATTTGAGAAGGTAGATTCGAATGAAGAGTCATAACTAACGACCTAACTCTAAGTGGTTTGATTCGTTCCTTTCGGCTCAAAGCATCTGCTACTACGTTAGCTTTGCCAGGATGATAACGAATCTCACAATCATAATCAGCGAGCAGTTCTATCCATCGACGTTGTCTCATGTTCAACTCTTTCTGATTAAGAATATGCTGTAGGCTTTTGTGATCGGTGAAAACCGTACACTTAGTGCCATACAGATAATGTCTCCATATTCTTATAGCGAACACTACTGCTCCTAATTCTAGATCATGTGTAGTATAGTTTTCCTCATGTGTCTTGAGTTGTCGTGATGCATAAGCGATTACTTTATCCTATTGCATCAATACAGCTCCAAGACCTCTACGTGAACCATCACAGTAAATGACAAAATCATCGTTTCCTTCGGGTAATGCTAAGATCGGAGCTTCACACAACTTTCTCTTCAAAAGTTGGAAAGCTATCTCTTGATCTTTTCCCCAGTCAAACTTCCTGTTTTTCTGGGTTAGCTCTGTCAAAGGTTTTGCTATTTTTGAAAATCCCTCATTAAACCTTCGATAGTAGCCCGCAAGTCCTAAGAATTGCCGTATCTCAGTAGGATTCGTAGGATGTGGCAAATCCTTAACGGCTTTGATTTTTGTTGGATCGACACGAAGTCCTTGTTTATCTATCATGTGTCTGAGAAATTGCACAACACTAATCCAGAATTCACACTTAGAGAACTTTACATAAAGTTTCTCTGTCTTAAGTAGTTCTAGGATTATTCTCAAGTGTTTTGCGTGATCTTCCTCGTTACGTGAATAGATAAGGATATCATCTATGAACACTATAACAAATTTATCCAAGTATGGTTTTCACACCCGGTTCATGAGATCCATGAAAACCGCTGGTGCGTTTGTCAAACCAAATGGCATAACTTGAAATTCATAGTGTCCATATCTCGTTCTGAAAGCGGTTTTAGGGATATCCTCTTCCCTCACTCTCAGTTGATGATAACCTGATCGTAAGTCGATCTTCGAATATACACTCGAACCTTCGAGTTGATCATACAAATCATCAATACTGGTGATGAGACGAAAAATGTTACGTTTTTAGGGGTCATTTTGAGTCCTAAGTCGTATGTTTTTGGTTTGGATTTCACCCAAAGTCGTTTCTTTTCTCATTTTAGGTACTTTTGAAGGGAAAATCACAAAAGAAGCATTTTCGGGCGTTTTCGGAGTGAAAAAGTGCGGAAAAACACAAAAACTCAAAAGACCTTGAAGATTACTGAAGGTGACGCCGTCACACTCTACTAAGTGACGACTTTGCCATGATGATAACGAATCTCACAATCATAATTAGCGACCAGTTCTATCCATCGACGTTGTCTCATGTTCAACTCTTTCTGATTAAGAATATGCTGTAGGCTTTTGTGATCGGTGAAAACCGTACACTTAGTGCCATACAGATAATGTCTCCATATTCTTAGAGCGAACACTACTGTTCCTAATTCTAGATCATGTGTAGTATAGTTTTCCTCGTGTGTCTTGAGTTGTCGTGATGCATATGCGATTACTTTATCCCGTTGCATCAATACAGCTCCAAGACCTCTACGCGAAGCATCACAGTAAACGACAAAATCATCGTTTCCTTCGGGTAATGCTAAGATCGGAGCTTCACACAATTGTCTCTTCAAAAGTTGGAAAGCTATCTCTTGATCTTTTCCCCAGTCAAACTTCCTGTTTTTCTGGGTTAGCTCTGTCAAAGGTTTTGCTATTTTTGAAAATCCCTCAATAAACCTTCGATAGTAGCCCGTAAGTCCTAAGAATTGTCGTATCTCAGTAGGATTCGTAGGATGTGGCCAATCCTTAACGGCTTTGATTTTTGCTGGATCGACACGAAGTCCTTGTTTATCTATCACGTGTTCGAGAAATTGCACAACACTAATCCAGAATTCACACTTAGAGAACTTTGCCTAAAGTTTCTCTGTCTTAAGTAGTTCTAGGATTATTCTCAAGTGTTTTGCGTGCTCTTCTTCATTACGTGAATAGATAAGGATATCATCTATGAACACTATAACAAATTTATCCAAGTATGGTTTACACACCCGGTTCATGAGATCCATGAAAACCGCTGGTGCGTTTGTCAAACCAAATGGCATAACTTGAAATTCATAGTGTCCATATCTCGTTCTGAAAGCGGTTTTAGGGATATCCTCTTCCCTCACTCTCAGTTGATGATAACCTGATCGTAAGTCGATCTTCGAATATACACTCGAACCTTGGAGTTGATCAAATAAATCATCAATCCTGGGTAATGGGTATCGATTTTTGATAGTAAGTTTGTTTAATCCACGATAATCGATACACATCCTCATAGATCCGTCTTTCTTCTTTACGAATAGGACAGGAGCTCCCCAGGGTGATGTACTAGGGCGTATAAATCCTCGATCGGTTAATTCCTGGAGTTGTTCAGAGAGTTCCTTCATCTCTGAAGGGGCTAACCTATAGGGGGCTTGGGCTATAGGTGCCGCTCCGGGGATTAAATCGATTTGAAATTCTATTTGACGAATGGGAGGTAAGCCAGGTAAATCCTTAGGAAAAACTTCCGGGTATTCCCTGACTACAGGGATCTCCTCCAGTCGTTTTTCATCTGGCTTAGTCTCCGTTACTTGAACCACGAAGACTTGACAACCTCGTGACATGTATCGTTCCGTTTTGATACATGAAATGAAGTTAAGTCTAGTTTTACTTTGATCTCCTCGGATAGTTAAAGTCTCACCGTTGATAGGTACATGGATGATTTTCTCGTCACAAAGAATCTTTGCTTGATTCTTGGACAACCAATCCATTCCCACAACAACGTCAAAACTACCGAGTCTCATGGGTATGAGATCAATCTCGAAGGGGTGGTTAAGTAAAGTTAGGGTACAACCCTTAAGGACGGTGTTAGTACTAACTAAGTTTCCGTCGGCCATTTCTATCTCATAGTAAGTATCTAAAGCTATGGGTTTAATCCTAAGTCTAGAGGCTAAGGGTATAGATACGAAACTCCTATCGGCTCTAGAATCAAATAATATACTAACTAAGTGGTTGTTTAAGAGAAACTTACCCGTGACTACGCTCGGATCTTGTGGATCATTCCTATCCCTCAACATATATGCTCTTCCCTGGGCACCATCAGTATTTTTCTTTGGGCATCTATTTGCATAGTGTCCTTTTTCTCCGCAAGTATGAAAAATGACTACTGCTGGTGGTGGATTACCCCCAGTAGCTGGTCCTTTGTTCTTACAATCCCTTGGATGATGGCCCACCTTGCTACGTGTTGTACATTTAATGAAACAAGGCCCTGTGTGATGCCAGTTGCATTTCTTACACAGAGGGGCATTCCCAGCATAACCACTTCTCTCATTAGGAGTGGCGGCATATGCTTTCGCATTCTCTTGCCTTGGTTGAGGATAAGGATTGGTACGGTTATTACTAACTGTATTTCGAGAGTTACCGAAAGCTCTCTCATCGTGGAACTTTCGTTTATTATCGTAGGGCGCTGGCACAGAGTTGTGCTTTGTTACTTGGTCCATTAACCTCAAAGTTATGTTAATGGCCTCCTCTAAAGTTTGAGGTCTAGAGGCAGTAACATTCCCTTCGATATTCCGGGGCAAACCTCCGATGAAAGCTTCTATTGTCTTTTCAACAGTTGGCAGCATTGTAGGACACAAAGTTGCCAACTCTTGAAATCTCCTAATATAAGTCTTAACATCGTTCCCCTTTACTGATAAGTTATAGAACTCGTCTTCCATTTTCTTAATTTCTGTCCGAGGGCAATATTTCTTAATCATAAGATTCTTAAATTCAGTCCATGATAACTTGTATGCCTCTTCTATTCCTATTGGTTGGGCATACGAGTTCCACCACGATAATGCTTCCTCGGTAAGAGTACCAGTAGCAAACTTAACCCTACAATCCTCAGTACAGTTGCTACGGGCAAATACTGACTCACATCTCTTAAACCAATGAATTAATCCTATGGCCCCTTCTGTCCCCTTGAAATTGAAGGGCTGACAGCTCATAAATTCCTTGTAGTTACTCTTCTTCACTACAGGAGTTTCGGGGTTTCTAGCCATGTTGGCATCCCTAGCTACTAGTGTTGCAGTCATACTATCAGTCACTAGTCGCTGGATGTCTTCCTGAGTCATGGCGGGAGTAGTGGGAGTAACAGGAGTGGTAGCTCGTGTACGTGCCATTCTATAGGTAAGATGTGATAAGAATAATATCATAGTTTATGCTCTAATTTCTTAGAACATTTTCTGATACCGGATAGGTAGGAAATCCTAAAACTAATAGGGCGAGTTTCCTAACAAGATTCGTCATATTTCACCGAAACTAGTTTCCCCCTTCTAAAGGCATAGTGTTTCTAAAAGGAATCCTAAGTTTTTAGTGTTCCTAGGTATGTTTACTTATTTTAATTTCCTATGAATTCCAATTCCTAAATCCTAAGGCAGTCTATAGTGTGTCTTAAGGCAATCTATAGTGTATCATAAGGCATAGGGAATCCTAGTACGGGATACGAGTTTTAAGAAAATTAAGTATAAGTAGTTTAAAACTCCTATTTTATAAAGTGAAAACCTAGCAAGTACCCGTTTATAACAAAGTTATCTACCTATAAACATATGTTACCTAAGTTTATAACCTTATTTTGATTATGTGTTATTTTTAAGTTCCTGCATGGCTTCCAAAAGTTCCTCTATATCAGACCTATGATTATCCCTAATATCCTCGATAATCATTTCTATAGTGGAAAGTCTAACATGTGCAGTAACTACTTCATCAGAGTGTCCCTCGTATTTTGTTTGTAACCTAATCATTTGATTACGAGTTTTCTCTAATTCATTTTCTAGCCTATATCTACCTATTCCTAAATAACTAATCATATTTTCTACTTCTTCTATTCGTCCTAAAGATTTTTTTTTATCTAAATGACTAAGTATTTCCTTTATTTGTTCCTCATGCCTTTCTAAAGGCGTTTTATATGAACTACTACCTATTTCAAACCTAGGGGGAGGTGAAGGTGGTATAATACGTAATTTCTTATGGGGAGGTGAAACTATTTCGGGAACATAACGATCTTGACTATTATAGTGGGGTATAGATGGGGTAGGGGTTATAGTAGGTACGGTAGGAATGTCTCCACCATATGTTTGCATATACCCATTATATGCTTGCATATAGGGATCATTCGGGGAAAGTTCTAATCCTAGGTTAGTTAAGATATTCTGGGCTAATTCTTCCAGAGAATTAGAACTAGAAGATGAGTGGGTAGGGGTAGCTGGGGTATATTCATAACTATCGGATGAAGTATCCGTATCATCGGTATCCAACACGATGATAGGATTGTTAAAGGATGACATATCTACTGTAATACCCGAAAGAGTATCTTAGCATAATTCTAACCTAAGTAGGTATATCCTAGAGGCAATACTAATAGTGGGGTTTCTATCCTAGAGGCAATAGTGGGGAATCTAACCTAAAGGCAATTCAGGGGTTCTAACCTAAAGGCAAGTCTAGGAATCCTAACCTAAAGGCAAGTCGGGAGTCTAAAGGCAAGTTCGGGGATTCTAGTGGCACGGAGGGCTTTTTGAAAAAGTGGTTATAGTTTAGGAAAAATCCTTTTGTTCTCTATAACCAAGGCTCTGGTACCAATCTGTAACACCCCCCCCCCCCATTTTTCACTGATCGCAGCGGATTAAGTGTTTGGGGTATTAGTTCATGGAAACAAAGACAATATATAGAAAACGACTCGAAAAGAGACGTTTTTGAAAAAGATGTTATCATTCATTTATTCATCAGAGTTTTTACAGTAAAAGATATACTTTTACCAAAAGAGAGGTCCCTAAGATACGGGTTTAGACACAAAACTGATGAATGATAACTATACCGGACATTCTCATGTCCAGTGCCTCTCCATGCCAGGGTTCCTATAGTGCCTAATTACCTAGGATAACATGCTTAAAAGTCAACACTTATGTTGAGTGAGAGTCATAGGTTTAAATAGAAAGTTAGTAAATACAAGTTCCACAGGGTTCAGCTTAAACCCTATGTGTGGAAAAGTTTAGTGATAGAAGGTATATTGCACTAAGCTCATGAACCACACGTTAACAATCCAGGTCATGTGGGTTGCAGACCCAACATGAGGGGATGGGAAGGATAACTTGCCAAAGTTAATCCTTCAGTGGGTTCAAGTATAGTACTTATTGGTACCACCCAGTGAGGTGTTAATACCAACGGGAGTTGTCAAACTCCAATAGATCTATCAACTATACTCGCGTTCGCGTGGGTAAAATATCCCAAACGATTAGATTCATGAATTTTAGTTATGTAGTGGTGGCAGATAGTTTACTCGTGCAATAACCAAAGAAAAAAACTTGTATTCGGTTTAAAGCATGTATCCCCCTCACAGGGTTTGTAAAGCATTTAGAAAGCGTTTAAAAGGTGTGAGGCTATGAAAACTCACCTGGGTCTTATGTTAATTAAAGTAGGGGTTTAGAAAACTCACTCACGTATCCTGGGTTGGTGTAGGTGCGTGTATGTCAAGTCTTAGTCTAGGTTTTCTTAACTAATTATTCTTAGGGTTTTTATATATAACATAACACCGTTCGGGCCATCGTAATTCAGAAGTATAAGACTCCTCACATGAAGCTCCCTATTATTGTATTATGTTATCAACATAACACCGTTCGGGCTATCATAATTCAGAAGTTAATACTCCTCACACGAAGCTCCCTACTATTGAATTATGTTGTTATTAGGGTTTAGTTATAACATAACACCGTTCGGGCCATCATAACTCAGAAGTATACGCAATAATCGTTTGAGGAGCCAGGGCACTTTAAATCGTAAACCCAGCAAACTCGTCAAAACGAAATATCCACATAGTACTCCTCGCATGAAGCTCCCTAGTATTG
Source organism: Artemisia annua (assembly GCA_014162995.1). Classification (NCBI taxonomy): domain Eukaryota; kingdom Viridiplantae; phylum Streptophyta; class Magnoliopsida; order Asterales; family Asteraceae; genus Artemisia; species Artemisia annua. The sequence continues at coordinate 144,178 of LBNU01022888.1, forward strand.
TGTTATACTTCTAACTTAAAGTAGGTTTTATATTTTTATGAAAATAGTTTTGTTTATACCCTTTAAGTTTTATATATTTACATTTTCTACCCTAAACTTATAAACATATAGCAATTAAGCATATAACTTTTTAACTTTTGCATATTTAGTCCCTATACTTATATATTTTAGAGAAATGACAAAAATAGTTCTTAAGCTATACTAATTTTCATTATTTACTCTTTTTACCCTTAACTTTATATTATTTGCATAATTAGTCTTTTTTTAGTTTATAACTTATTTTAATTTCTATCCTAAAGTTTCTATGCTTTGCAAAATGAGTCCTTACACTAATAACTTCTAGGAAATGTCAAAAACAGTCCCTAGACTTTATAGTTTCAGGAATTTACGATATATACCCCTATGCATGTAAAGTTTTGCAAAACTAGTCCTAAATGTATGTAAACTATATTTTATCCTAGCAATTAAGTTTCTAAGCTTATGTTAAGTTAATCTAGGTTCAAATAAGTCATATAATTAAGATTATAACACAAAACAGGTAGATTATCACATAAACATGCAATTCGACCTAAACTAGGGTTACGAAAAGAAAGCATGCAAACAAGGAGATTTAAGGTTATCCTATGGTTTCTAAGGTGTTTCCTAAGTGTCCTAGGTTTGTTCTAAAGCTAGTAGATTCAAGGTTAAGGCTTACCTAGGTCATGGGAAGGGTAACGAGGGCTAAAAGGGTTTCTAGGGTTTCTTGGCTATCTCTCGGCTAAAAAACACAACTCGACACTACCAAGGTTTCGCTACTCGATCTCTTTGGCTTCTAAGGGTCTAGTACTACAGAATATAAGTGAGGTAGAGAGGAGAGGAGGTGCGAAGAAGAAATGAGGGGAGGGTTGGCTATTTATAGCCGCGTAAGGAGTAGCGACCAAGCAAAGCTTCGCCATGTGTTGTGGAGGGGGGGAGGTCGAGTAAGCTAAGCTATGGCATGGTGTGTCAAGTCTAGGAGATGACCAAGCTAGCTATGGAGTAGCTAGGGGGCGCCATAGGCCGGTTGTGGAGGAAGAGAGCCGAGAGAGGCGGTTTTGGGGAAGAAGGTGACAAGGAGGTGATGCACCTCCTTGCTTGGGTGCTTGGAGGTGTTAGGGTGCTAGGTAGATTATATAGAGGTGATAGGTTGCTTGCTTGGTGGTTTACAAGTAATATAGTAGCTAGTTTTAAGGTTTTAGGTATAGTTTTAACCTAGTTTTGTCTAGTGAGAGTTTTAGGTTTAGCCTAGGTTTTAGTACCTAATTTGGTGTCCTATGAGTGTCTAATGACTAATGCTAAGTCCTAGGGGGCTTATACTAAGTGATGGTAGCTTATGGTAAAGATTTGAGAAAGTTAAACCTAGTTTCCGGGAAGTTATAACCTATTTAGGGTTTTATGCATATAGGACTTGTACCTAAGTTCTAGGGGGTTGTTCTATGGTCTAGGGAGTCTAATATATCCTAAGGTAGCTATTGTAACTTATACCTAAGCTTTAAACACTTTCAAGCTAATTCAGATAGGCAATTAGGGTTTTAAAGATAACCGTAAACACATAGGTGCAGTTAGGGTTTTCAGATAAGCATAGTGTACTAGAGTGATAGTTTTCTTAGTGAAAATATGTTTGTAACCTTTAATTGACATACCGAGATGTTTACATCAAGTAAACATAGTGGTGGTTGGCATAGGTAGATACGTGAGCTTGTCTAGAGGTTATTTAGGTCATAAAGATATAATAAAGCAAAAATTTGGTTCGGGAAAATCCTAAAGGCATTTCTAACCTAGATTGTGCTTAGTGAGGGCCTAAGTTAAGTTAGTAAGGCATTTCTAACCTAAGGGGAAAGTTAGTGGGTTGTTACACAAAAGAAGATGAAATGTCGATTCTATTAGTTCTAAAAAATCTAACAATGGGCACACTAAAGGTAGAATGTTTATCTATTTTAGAATTTACCATTTATCAACGCACTTATGTAGAATTCGCGTAAAGTGGCGGTGACAAGTAGTTCTATTCATTTTTTGGCGGGGTTTTAGGCTGTGATCGAAGAAGATGATGTAAAATATGGAGAATAGGAGTAGATAGCAAAGAGAGTAATGTATCACATTTGGTAGAAGAAAAAAGTTTATGTAAGATATGTTTGAATGAATTTGAAGGTTAAGAGATTTCGAGATATATATGTTTATCATAGTGTATAAATAATTGGCCTTTGAAATTAAGTAAAGGTTGTAGTCTAACCCATATGAAGTGAAGTTGCATCAGCTATATTCAACAATCATTTCATATGAATTTATATTTAGAAGAATTCAATGGGTCAAGTATTATGGTTATGATACAAAAATTGTAACCAAATTGAGGATGCTAAATTGCTGGTAAATGATACGAACCGGATCGATATAGAGATAAAAGAACAATAAAGATAGAGTAATCGACGTTCGAGAGGTCGAATAAGCTCTCCCAATTGACACGAAATCAATAAACTATAATATTATTCAGCATAATCAGAATTACAATCCTAATACCCTTTTTATAATTGACTTAACCTAATGCCCCCTAACTTTCTCACCAATAAATATAATAAAAGGAAAGTAAATAATAATAATAATAATAATAATAATAATAATAATAATAATAATAATAATAATAATAATAATAATAATAATAATAATAATAATAATAATAATAATAATAATAATAATAATAATAATAATAATAACAATAACAATAACAATAACAATAACAATAACAAACTACAATACGCAGGATCGTATCAGTAAAATGCAGGTTCTTAATGAGTGGATTAAAGGGAGAAACATTAGCCAACTCAAATCACAGATAAATACGTAGTAGTAAACAACAAAATCCTTTCAATTCATTTACTACTTTAGGCTAAAATTAGACAAAAAGGAATACAAGTAACATAACTACAATTGTATGCTCACTACGCTATCTGGTATATAATTATAAAAACAAGTACAATTATATTCGCCACTAAGTTTAGCTTATTTCACATGGTGAATGAGACCCGAATTAATCCTTCTACACTTGTTGGGCTCTACCAAAATACTCGATCCTAGACACCTCCAAAACGGACTTCTTTCCTGCACGTACTCTAAACTTAGGTTTCTGTTGTCATGGAGCAGAACGAGGAACAGTTTTTAGAGGATGGGCTTCCGTATTGAAGACCTACTCGTCCAATGATATAGCTGATGGTGGTGAGAATAAAAGATAAAGATATTCTACTGTTTCTGCTAGAAAGAAGCTTTGCATCATATTGTCTCATACCTGTGTTGACCTGAAAATACTATGAAAGAAACTAAATATTGTTTAAAAGCATCCCATAAGGGGTGTTTGACATTGCGTATTAAAAGTGATTATCTCATTAAAAATGATTTGTTTTGTTTAAACTGATCATTTGAAATCGCATAACTTTTGGTCTTTTGTAATGCAATGCCAAACACACCCCCAAGTGTGGAACCAAATTAGTACTTACATCCTTCAGTCCAACATATCCCCCCTCCACACGAGAGTTCTTTTCAAATGCTTTAAATATGTCCCATCCCTATTCTTGATACGTCTTATTACCAGTCAAACGCTACATATAGAAGAGCGACTCAACAGTGGCCTCAAATATTCCATGATCTAGTGACACTCATGTCCTACAGTATTGGAAATACATATTATTTAGCTAGGATGTTTATCCTTAATTTGAATTGTTTTAGTTAGGATAAAGTACAAATGTTATTAGGTTTATGAGGTTGCTATTACTTAGGGATTTGTTGGGTTTTCTTCCTTTAAATGTAACATATGTTTCATTCAATAAAATATCAGAAAAATAAAGTCAAATGATTTATCTCATAGATTGTTGGGTTCTCTCTATCGAGCCCTTAACCCTAACACTCTGTTCCCGAGTTTTAATATGAAAGAGAAGAAGAGAAGAGACAAAATTGGACAGAAAAGAAGAGGAGAGTAATGTAATTTGTTTTTTTACACCATGTTCTCGAGTTGAGAGAGAAAAGAAGAGAAAACCAATGATTTTACGATTATACCCTTTGTCACATACAAAATTTATGTTTTATTCTTGGGCATTTAAGTCATTGATTAATTAAAAAGTTTCCAAATATACTTTCCTCCCAAATCATCCCACTTTTGGGAAGAAAGTTTTGGAGAAAAATATAACCAAATTTCCTCTCCTCTTCTTCTCTCTTCTCTCCTGAAAAAACTCTGGAACACAAATTTATTTCGTTTTCTTCCCACTTCTTTTCTCTTCTTTCAAAATTAAAACTCGGGAACGCAGTGTAAAAGCAAAGATTTGGAACAGTAACAACTAATAAGACTCGTAACATTTGGTTTACTCATCATGGCCAAAAATATCGCGTTCTAATGCTTAGAAAGACCCATTGACCTAGACAATCAAATAGTCTAATAAAAAATAGTTACAAAATTAAAAGCACATGGGGTGAACTATTATCAATCTAGCTTGTACAACAAATGATCTCATCAAAGCCAAAAGGGTGCAGACAGTGCATGACTAACACTTTTGATAAGGAGTCCATAAAGATCGACACAATTAAGGGCATACTCGACTTTTTTCATAACGTTTACTTCCTCGCATGTGTTGACAAAAGGAACCGCTACATTCAGATTAAAGTATGCTGGTGGGTATTGAAAGACGTCGATTCAAGTGTATATAATGTCTTCTAAGGCATCCTCAATATGCGCCACGAGCTCCTTGCAAACACTGGGTTCAATCACTTTATCACATTTCAATTCAGAATCGAGGAAGTATCTTCCTTTCTCCACGGTGCTTGTCCCCGCATGACATTCTTACGAATATAAATGATTTTTCATCCTAAACGTTGTTTACCTTCAAGAATGCGATCAAAGATTGCTTGCGAATCTATCTCTATGAAAGCTTGGTTGAGATCAGATCCATTTCTATCACTATGAAGCATTTTAACCTTTTTTTACCTTACCATACTTTTTGAACGATTCTTTTATTGTTTAATTACATTGGTCCATTCTCAGATAGCACATCACAAGACATTTTCTCTACCTTTTGCATTGAAAGGCCTTATGAGGAGTCCTTCGTAGACAAATCACGGAATACCTTGAATCAAAGTCACATGGAACGCAAAACGCATTGGTACGGGATCGCGAAACGGGAACGCGGTTCGCGGGGTCCTTAAAATTCGGAACGAGCGGGGATAGGCTCATTTTGGTACGTTTCGGTTCAATGTATCATATAATTTGGTACGATGTACCAAACCTGGTACAATGTACCATATTAGCAATAATAAGTATTAAGTACCTAACATTTTAATCACTTTTATAATGATTATTAAGTTTAAAAATAAGAAAGTCTAGCCACAAAACTACAAAAATCAAAAAATATAATTAAATTAATTATTTATTTATCTCTTTAATTAAAAAAAAAAAAAAAATGTACAACCAATGGAAAAATGATATACTGATGCATTTACTAGCCACAAGTACCCATTAAATAAAAAAAAACCAATCAAGTGGGATGCATTTACTAGCCACAAGTACACTATTATTTCACTTTCTCTCTCCACTATTATCTTCTTCCCAAAAAAAAATCAACCACCATTTCCATATTTACTTCAAAATTTCTTTCTATGTAACATGAATCTTCAATTTGAACAACGTTGTTTCGGAACATGAAAACTAGCGACCCAGATCGCGATCTCGAGCGCGATCGTACCGCATTTGGGTACGAGCGATCCGAAACGGATATCGCGGGTAGGCTCGCGTTTCCTGTTACTTTGCCTTGAAATGGCATGATCGGTACAAGCACATAAGTGAAGAAATAAGAGCAAACCATGTCACCCCTTCAACTCCAAACTTTATTTTTGGGCTGAAACTTCCTCTTGTTGGTTTTATGCAAAATGGGTTTGCTTTATGCAAAAAGAGCCAAAAAAGTTGTTTTATATAATAACCCGTACAGCCACAGTGAAATTACTACACCAGCGCAGAAAAATATGAAATCTTTACGTATGCAACCCCAGGAACATTCATAGTGATGCCTATGATAAGCATAAAGTGCTCATCTTTTTTTACTATCATATCTTTGTGCGATGGTGTAGGAATTTCACTATGGCTATACGGGTTATTATACAAAATAGCCTTTTTCGCTCTTTCTGCATCAAACAAACCCATTTTGCATAAACCAACAAGAGGAAGCTTCTGACCAAAAATAAAGTTTGGAGTTGAAGCGGTAATATGGGTGCCCTCTGATTTTTTTTCACATTTGTGCTTGTATCCATCATGCCAACTCAAGGTATTCTGAGATTCAAAGACTCCTCATAAGGCCTTTCAATGCAAAAGGTGGAACAAATGTCTTGATTCATTCACTTAATTTTATTGCATTTAATACCCTTTTATTGCCCCATACCTTGAGGGAATTTGCATATTATACCATCTTATTATGTCTTTTCTCATGTCGCTAGTTTTTCTGTAATTGTTTTTTGTTAGTTTTATGACTGCTTATATTCTATCTCTTCTTGTCTCATTACGGCGGGATTAGACTTTATTGTTGTTGTATACTTTCTAATGTAAAAGTAGTTGGATTAGAAACATAGAATTAGATGACGATCTAAACAGCTGTTATAATTTTTCATACGTTATGTTATTCATATGAAAGACTAATATCTCTTCTTGTCTCATTCCGGCGTGATTAGACTTTATCTCTAGAGTCATTCCATAAGGTTTTCAACTCTCGTAAAATTTTCAATACTTGATCTTTGTACATTTTCACAAAGTTGAAGACTCCTTCCTTCCTTGTCGGGAAACTAAAAGCCACCAGTGACTTGGGGGAGGTGATTTTGTTTGATTTGGGTTTTGTCTATGATGCTAAAATTTACTTTGCCATGGCAGCAAGTACACAGGTTTGTTATGCGTTTGTGACATTTTTTGTTTGTTTGTGCTTAAGCCATCTAAGGCTCTACTTGTTGTAAACCCTATCATTAGGATGGCTAGAAGGCCAGAATTAAATGATTTTCCCCTTAATCGAGACTCATTGGTAACCGAACCGACTTCAAGCTACTTGTTAATCGATCTTCTGTGAATCATTTTAATATTTTGTATGTTGAAGTTGGCATGAATAATGTATCTTTACCTTTTTGTATGATTTGGAAACTGATACTTAAGATATTGACAAAGCAATAGATGTCAGGAACGTCGTTAACCTTGACAATACTAACGACAAAGAAATTATTGTCATTCAAGAACCAGCAAACATGTCAGCTTTTGTGGTTTCTTTACAGCATGGCGAGCGTTTGTCCGTTAATCCACCATCGCACATCTACGATGGCTATGTGAGCAAGATTAGCCAATTTGTGTTACCAGATGATGGTTCAACCAAGATCAGTGTTTGTACAAGAATGGTTGTGTTTGTACAAGAATAGGTGGTTGATGTACCATAACTATGAGGATAACTATCAAGTGACTTAAGAGGTAGCTACACACCTAAAAAAGATTTTGATGTTTAGGCTAACTAGTGATTGGACATCTATTAAGTATGAAACCATTATGCCCCAAGAGTATATCACAAAGTTCAACTCTAGGCTCAAAGGGACTTACTATGAGGTACATCATGATGTCAGAGAAGAAGGAAAATTAAATATTAGTTTGATGCAACTCGTATGTGGTAAGAAGTGGGATACCATGTAGTTGAAATACGACATGCACACCAAACAGTGGAGGGATTCACAAGTTTCATGTCTCGTCTCATTATGTCACCGTTTGGTAAGATAATGACACGTAGCATGACAACAGTCATCCCTCTTGCCAATGGCTATCTACTTCCACTGTTTGGTGTGCTTGTCGTATTTCAACCACACGGTATCCTACTTCTTACCTCCTACGGGTTGCGATGTCATATTTCAACCACATGGTATCCTACTTCTTACCTCCTACGGGTTGCGACAGACCAGTATTTAATGTTCCTTCTTCGCTGACATCATGATGTACCTCATAGCAAGACTCTTTGAGTCTAGAGTTGAACTTTGTGATATACTCTTAAGCACCATGATTTCATACTTAAAAGATGTGCAATTACTACTTAGCGTAAGCATCAAAATCTTTTTTAGGCATTTAACTACCTCTAGAATCACTTTATAGTTATTCTCATAGTTATGGTACATCAACCACCCATTGTTGTACTAACATCGATTTTAGTTGAACCAGGTAACACAAATGAGCTAATCCTACTCATGTTGTCATCGTGCATGTGCGGCGGTGGATTAACAAACAAACACTCGCCATGCCGAAAAGAAACCACAAAAATTGACATGTTTGCTTGTTCTTGAATGGAAATAATTCCTCTATCATTAGTTTTGTCAAGGTTAACGATGTTCCCGACACTATCTCTAGAATCACTTTATAGTATTCTCATAGTTATGGTACATCAACCACCCATTGTTGTACTAACATCGATTTTAGCTGAACAGGTAATATCAAATGAGCTAATCCTACGTGAGTAGTCATCGTGCATGTGCGGAGGTGGATTAACAAACAAACACTCGCCATACCGAAAAGAAACCACAAAAATAGACATGTTTGCTTGTTCTTGAATGGAAATAATTCCTCTATCACTAGTTTTGTCAAGGTTAACGATGTTCCAAAGCATCAATTTTGGAATCATACAAAAATAGTAAAGGTATATTATTCATACCAACTTCAACATACAAAATATTAAAATATTTGCCAGAACAATGATTTACAAGTAACTTAAAGTCGATTCGGTTAGCAAATGAGTCTCGATTAAGGGGAAAATCATTTAACTATAGCCTTCTAGCCATCGTAATGATTGGGTTCACAACAAGTAGAGCCTTAGATTGCTTAAGCACAAACCAACAAAAAAACAACTGTCACAAACAAATAACAAACCGGTGTACTCACTGCCACGACGAAGTAAAGTACTAAAGTAGCATCATAGACAAAACCCAAATCAAACAAACTCCCCCGAGTCACACCAGTAGCTTTTAGTTTCCCGACATGAGCCAAGCCCTTAAAATTACTTGCTTTAACTTTTAAGAGTAAAAAACTCGCACTCATCAAGTAACTTAAACAAGAAAAACTGCATCCATAGTGACAAATAATTTTATATCTAGTTTAAAATTTTGTAGTGCAAAACTCCACTTGAGGCACCATAGGTGGCGCGATACATGAATTCTAGACTTCACAAACTCTCTTAAAAGAAACATAAAGTTTGATAAATAAAAATTCTTTTACGATTGTTGATTAAATGAATACGACATAAAAACCAATGAGTTCACGACTAACAATAAGCTAATCTCAAACATGCTTTTTAGGAGAAAAGGAAATGTACATGTATAAGTTTAAGCACAAATATTTCAAAATGATGTAGCTTTTAACTTTTCATTGATAAGCTAATCTTAAACATTTTTAAAAGTAAATTACATTAATCATCCGGTCTTTAGCGAAATTACATAAATCATTCATCGTTGATATTAAGTACATCATTTGTCAAGATTAAAATATTAATAGTTATATCACAAACTTGAGGCAGAAGTTGAAATGTCCATTAAATTGTGACAATGGGCACACTAAAGGTACAATGTTCATCTATTATACACTTTTACCATTTATCAAAGCATTAGAGCATAGGGTATGGTCACTTGGGGTTAAACTTTAACCCACTGCCACGTCAGCCGCCAAACTTTAACCAAAAACCCCCGTTATTATAACCAAACTTTAACAAAAATATTTTCAAATTCAACCCCTAAACTAAAACTAACACTTCATTTATTAAAAAAACATAACATTAATTCTTAAAAACATATTACAATACGAAACTAAAAAATAAACGTTTAAAAAAAACGAAATAAAAAAAAACACAACAGAAAGCAAACTACGACATAACGGAAATTACGAAATATAATTAAATTTAGCGACGAGGTTGCAAGCCATATTTTTGGATGATTCGGTCCTTTTCTCCGTTGATCCAATTCACGATCTGGGGATCCTGGCCGGCAGTGTCAAGCAACAAAAATTTCATCTCTTCCAACATTGTTATCGTTGTATCTTTTTCCGCGGCCGCCCGATACGCATTGGATGCGTCTTCCCGTTTTATACGATACACTTGTTGCATAGCCTCCTCGAATTGTATTGACGAAAAAGATCCTCCGGTACTCGCTCCCCCGGTACTTGTTGTGCTCTCGGATTTGGCTTTCTTCGAAGCACGTTTTTTGCCCATGGGGCATGGTTGTTCATCATGACCAAACAAAGCTTCGTTTGTTTGGCTTGGGACATCGCCGGTTAAATCAAGCGGATCCGGCGAGTCCCATTTTTGATGAGCACGCAAAACTTCACAAGCCTCCTTGTTATTAAACGGCGCAGATTTGTGCTCGTTACGATACATTTCTTTCGCCCGTTTAAGGATATCCATCTCACCTTCCCTACTTTTTACACCAATATTGACTGAGTTGATCGAAGTTTGACCTTATAGTGAGCGATCTGCGATTAATCAGTCACTGCCCTTTTAGCGAGTAATCGCCGATTACTCGGCCTTGTAACCCTTATTTTACAGTCAATCGAGTCTATCTTTTTCAATTAGGTTAGATGGATAAAAGCATAGGCTCTTTGGAAGAGCTATGTTCAACCATTACATGTCATTTTATAAGATTCAAAGGCAAGGGAGTCGGGATTCACAAAATCATAGGCTCTTTGGAAGAGCTATGTTCAACCATTACATGTCATGTCATTTTACAAAAGTCGGGATTCACTATGGTCAACTCTAGTTTAATGTTCTCTCAAGAAAATTCATAAAAGAACCTTAGACTAGAGCCTTGATAAAGTTAGACCATTTTATAAAGAAGGAAATGTTGTAAGAAGGCCTCCAATCGTAGTGAGGAACAGTTATGTTATGGTCTCCAAAACGGCCACTAGTAACCCCTTCACAGATGAACTCTTCTTGATTTATGCGTGGACCTAAACAGCCACTACTGCCACCCCCTTCACAAATAACCGATAACCTGATATATGCTTAGACCTAAACCTAAATGGCCACTACTGTCACCCCCTTCACACATAACCTCTTCTAGGCCTGATTCCTCATCCCCTACCCACCCGCTGCTATCCCTTTCAAGCACACCGCTTTCATAATCAACATCCCATCCACTGTTACCCCTTCACAGATATTCTCTTCTAGACAAGATTCCTCATCCCCTACCCACCCACTCTTATCACCCCTTTCAAGCACACTACCTTCACGCTCACTATTTCAACATCACTGATGCCACAGCCACTACTGTCACCCCATTCACGGATAACCTGATATATGCATCGACCTAAATGGCCCCTACTGCCACCCTCTTCAAGCACACTGCTTTTATAACTAACATCTCATTCACTGTCAAGCACACTGCTTTCATAATCAACATCTCCTTCACCAGTGGTGTAAAGACCTGTTGCATGGCACTCTTCATATCCGTTTGGACCTAATGCTTTCTTCCACTCGTCATCCCCTTCCCCTCCTCTACTTTCACCCCGTTCACACACACTCATTTTATATTCATCATCCTCTACCCGCCCACTGTTATCACCCCTTTCAATCACAGTGCTTTCATATTCAATATCCCCTTCACCCTCACTGCTTTCACCACATTTATGAATATCTAATGCTATAGCTAATCCTTTATTCCAATCGTACTCGCTGCATTCATTCGTTCTGCTTTCAGTGTCTCATCTTGCATTTATTTTTCAAGATAAAAAAATCGACGCAGACAACGCTTACCAAAATGAAAGAAACAACAGAGCCTGCACAAATGTAGGGTACAAAGTATTTGGTCCCCTTAATTAAGAAACCAAAACATATTTCAGCTCCCAAGAGAATTAATATGATCGCAAACTAGGATAACCGGAGGTAAAGATCAAAATTGTCACGATCAGACCTATAGCCTAGCGGTGTGTGAGTTATTAGGCATAAGAAAAATATCAAATTATCTTATGCTTATTTCATAAGGAGCTTTATTCCAATCATTTGATACACGATCTTAATACCATGAAAATGAAAAATGTTTTGGTTTAACAAAAAAACGAACGAAACGGATAGGTACCGATCCCATGATGGAACTGCTTTTTGGTGTTGTGAATTCTCAGTTACTTTTGCTTAGCAATGAAGAGATCCGAGCGACCAAACCTTGAATATATTTTAGTAGCTCTTGTATTATTTTATTTTTCGGGCTTATGAGCATTATTTGAAATTAGAAAAACCGATAATCTCAATTTTTTAGCTTATGCACTAATCAACCTGAGCTTATGGGCTTATTCAGTCCGTAAACTCAACTTCACAAGCCGAAAAACTGAAGCTTTTCCAATTCAAAATAAGCTCATAAGCCCGGAAAATAAAATAATACAAGAGCTCCGGTTATCCTAGTTTGCGATCATATTACTTCTCTTGAGAGCCGAAATATGTTTTGGTTTCTTAATTAAGGGGACCAAATACTTTGTACCCTACGTTTGTGCAGGCTCCGTTGTTTCTTTCATTTTGGTAAGCGTTGTCCACGCCAATTTTTTTATCTCGAAAAATAAATGCGAGATGAGAGACACTGAAAACAGAACGAATGAATGCAGCGAGTACGATTGGAATAAAGGATTAGCTATAGCATTAGATATTCATAAATGTGGTGAAAGCAGTGAGGGTGAAGGGGATGTTGAATATGAAAGCACGGTGCTTGAAAGGGGTGATAGCAGTGGGCGGGTAGAGGATGATGAATATGAGATCAGTGTGTGTGAACGGGGAGAAAGTAGAGGACGGGAAGGGGATGACGAGTGAAAGAAAGCAATAGGTCCAAACGGATATGAAGAGTGCCATGCAACAAGTCTTTACGCCACTGGTGAAAGGGATGTTGATTATGAAAGCAGTGTGCTTGACAGTGAATAGGATGTTAGTTGTAAAAGCAGTGTGCTTGAAGAGGGTGACAGTAGGGGCCATTTAGGTCGATGCATATATCAGGTTATCCGTAAAGGGTGTGACAGTAGTGGCTGTGACATCAGTGGTGTTGAAAGCAGTGAGCATGAAGGTATTGTGCTTGAAAGGGGTGATAAGAGTGGGTGGGTAGGTGATGAGGAATCGGGTCTAGAAGAGTATCTGTGAAGGGGGTGACAGTGAATGGGATGTTGATTATGAAAGCAGTGTGCTTGAAAAGGATAGCAGTGGGTGGGTAGGGGATGAGGAATCGGGCCTAGAAGAGGTTATGTGTGAAGGGGGTGACAGTAGTGGCCATTTAGGTCTAAGCATATACCAGGTTATCTGTGAAGTAGGTGGCAATGGTCGCTGTTTAGGTCCACGCATAAATCAAGAGTTCATGTGTGAAAGGGGTTACTAGTGGCCGTTTTGGAGACCATAACATAACTGTTCCTCACTACTACGATTGGAGGCCTTCTTACGACATTTCCCTCTTCATAAAATGGTCTAACTTTATCAAGGCTCTAATCTAAGGTTCTCTTATGAATTTTCATGAGAGAACCTTAAACTAGAGTTGACCATAGTGAATCCCGGCTTTTGTAAAATGACATGACATGTAATGGTTGAACATAGCTCTTCCAAAGAGCCTATGATTTTGTGAATCCCGACTCCCGTTCCTTTGAATCTTATAAAATGACATGTAATGGTTGAACATAGCTCTTCCAAAGAGCCTATGCTTTTATCCATCTAACCTAATTGAAGAAGATAAGACTCAATTGACCGTAAAACAAGGGTTACAAGGCCGAGTAATCGGCGATTACTCGCTAAAAGGGCAATGACTGATTAATCGCAGATTGCTCACTACAAGGTCAAACTTCGATTAACTCGGTCAAAACTCGGCCAATATTGGTGTAAACTTGGACAAAACTAGGTTTGAAGTATTGAACAATTGTGTTAATGTTTCTAAAAATATTTCAATGGTCGTATGAACAAAACTATGGTCCTATCAACATGTAATACATATAATTTCAAAACTTACTATATATAAACTCAATCCAATTAACCCCTGATTACCCCCGCACCTAGGCCGATTACAAGCTACAAGGTAGTCGACCGCCCAACTAGCGCCTAGCGTTTTTTACAATCATTAATAACCAATTGCTCTGCGTCTAACAACATTTTTAATTCAGCATAAGCATATCTAAACCCTATTATTCTGAACTGCTTATCTTTAAGTTGTATAACAAAAAAAATAATAAATAAATAAAATAATAATAATAATAATAATAATAATAATAATAATAATAATAATAATAATAATAATAATAATAATAATAAATAAATAAATAATCAAAACATCCTCTAAGAGACCCAATAAGCGTCTTACCTTAGCCCAATCTTCGGGCCCAGTTCTACTGAGATAGTTCTGAACCAATATCACCCCATTGAAATCTGCACCACAAAAGTAAAATGTTTCAACAGATAAAGATATTGCGATTTGAAGTATAAAATATCATATCTCAAAAAATACGAGTGAGGATACCTATTTCTGCTTTGAATCTGAAAAACCCAGGCCCAATCATCTCGCTTTTGCAATCATATACAGAATCTACAACCTACAGCAGGAACATAGTAGGTAAGTCATAAGTGTAACCTTGTCACAATAGTTTTCTTTTAATATGAATTATCTACCGGGTCATTCTTCAAAAACTCAAGAACCCTTTTCATATCATTATCATCAATTGCTCTACCAATCAATGCATGTCGATTTCGTTGAATCAGAAATATAGCTACCTGCAAAATAAATACAAATAATGACGTCTCATTATTAAACGAAAAAGAAGGGAAGTGCCATGAGTGGTCTCATTATTAAAGAACATGTCTAAAATGAAGAGACTTTAACAGAAATGATTTAATGAAACGTGTAACAGGTTGCACGAATTTCAGTTATTGCAAATGACATACCACTCCAAGAAGGTTTCCAACAATGATTGAACCGATGGGATCATAGATAGGATTCCCTGTCAATTTAACAGCAACTAACGATGCAGCGGCAATTGCAAGGCCAGTAACTGCAGCACCATCCTGCACGTTCACTTACGTTTAGAGGCATGCCACAAGACAATATAAGCTTGGATGACGATCATTTATTAAATTCACTAGATACATGTCTCAATATACAGTAGTTGTGATCAGTTTTGAACATGTTATAATCATTATAAGCGGCTAGATTGATGATATTAAAAGTAACAAGCATTGACCTCTGTCATGACAGCAACAGCTGTCGGATCATGTCCACGCCAGACATAGTCTCTAATTGTCATACCTTCTGCAGCTGCACCTTTTCGGACAGCATCCCCCGCCACAGCAAGAGAAGCACCTACAGCAAAATACTTGTTTAGTATGCAAACATTTGCATCAATAAAGTAGTTAAAATTGTATCTGTAGATTCAGTATCACCTTCGATAATGAAGGAGCCACCAATCACCGAAATACTCACGGATGAAGAGCATCTGGAGCACGCTTTGAGCTGTTTAAACCGTATAGAAGAAGCGCCTACAAAAACATCAAAATTCATCAGTTTCTTTAAATCTACTAAACCAAACAAGATCAACTAAATTGCATAACAGCCATTTCACCTGATTTGCAAAATCAGCAACCGAATGCACGACTTCAGCCAGCATGACATGACTTGAGGTAGCAATCCATACTCCAAACTTGAGTGAAAATACAAATGCAAACAGAATATAGCAACCAACAATGAATGATAGGAAACAATGTAATTGGTCGGGTCAGATAAAAACTTCAACAAAACGTAACAAACGTTCACCTAATTGTCAATGTATGTAATGAACTATTTTTTTACCTTTTAATTATAATGTAACAAACTTTTATTCCGTTAACCAATGTACGATAAGTGACCTTACTACTTCTATCATACATATCATATAAAATGATGACGTGGCACACGTCACCATTTTACCTACCAGCTATAGATATAATATAGCAAGACACAGACATACATTAGGTAACAATATAGAAGTTTGTTACATCAAAAGGTGAAAAAAAAATAGTTCATTATAAACAAATGACAATTTGGCGAAAGTTTGTCACATTTTTGTGCAATAAACAATTATGAATATCTACCGTACAAATGAACTATTATTATTTTCACCGACAGTTCATTCCACACAACAAATTCAACAATTCAACAAAAGCTAGTCACATTTCGCAACCGTCAACAATAAACAAACATACCTATGATCATCCACTTCTATCTTCTTAATCTTCTTAGGCCTAGTAATAAAACCTACAAAAACCACAAAAAAAGTAAACTTACTGCGGTGAATGGTGTAGCGATACTTGACGTCATCAGGAATGAGGGTAGCGGGAGGGGAGTCAGATTGACGTAATGAGAAAGGAGTTAGGGTATGAATTAAGGGGTGTTTGGATGAGTGGAAATGACGGTGGTGGTTGGGGTTAGGGGGTGTTTGGGAATGGGGTTGGTGGGAGTTGAGGAGAGTGGTGAGGAAAGGGGTGACGTGGCGCAAGTGGTGACGGTGGAGGTGTAAGAGGAGGGAACGGTGGTGGTTGTAGATTGGCATTATTTTTAGGGTTTTGGTGTTGTTTGTGTTATTTGTTCATCGTCTCCTACCTGACATGACCACCATTACTGGTTATTGAAATGGTGTGTGTTTGGATGAGTTATTCTAAACGTGCTAATTTGGGTGTAACCTTATTCGGACTTTATTTTCCTTCACAAAGAGTCAAAGAGTAAAGGGAAAAAGGAAATATCGACATCCATGTTTAAGTGACAAAAACTATCATCATCAATAGAGAGAAAGGGAATATCGACATCCATGTTTAAAGTTTGAGCATCGCTAAATATTCTCCTGCAAATCTTCCTACACAAACAACAATATTTTATATTTTCTTTCTACTCATTCTCTCTTTGCATTCAAACCGTCAATTCTGACGCTTGTCAGGATCCTGTAAGTAGGAGGATTTGTAGGCACATCAAAGTAGGAGGATTTATCATTTTAACATCCTTATTTTTTTTTATAAAATATTTTGTGGAAAATAAGAAAAACAAAAATCACATTCAAATCAACGTCTTTTAACAAAATGTTTTGCAAAAGATAAAATCTATATATATATATATATATATATATATATATATATATATATATATATATATATATATATATATATATATATATATATATATATATATATATATATATATATATACTAGCTTCATGACCCGCCCGATGGGCGCGTTCGCTTCATAAAATCGTTTGACAAAATTATTTGCACGTAGAATAAATAATGAATAACGGCAAATATGTTAAATAAAATAATTGAAAACAAAAATATATTGCTCATATTATAGGTAAAAAGAACAATATTATAGGTAAAAAGAACAATCATAAGTAAGAGAACAAATAAATCACATGGTGCTTATTCATATATGAAATAAAACTTCTTTCTACACAACGTTTGTTGTGTAGTTTATGTATTCACCGTCTTTGTCACACAACAAAGAATCTTCAAACTTTTTTTCGTCTTGACTCTTGAAATGACAACATAATGTTTTCTGTTAATCTTTGTCACATATCTACTCACCAAGTTGTGTTCCTCGTCAATAAGCCTCTCGATATTCGACTTTATTGTGACCAAAACTTCAAAAAATTCCCAAGTGAGTAATTATAAGTTTCAACGCATTTATAAGGTCAACTTCCTAAATAAATAGCAATTATATTCATTTGATATGCATAAAATTCAAAATGCAATTAGATCATAACATAAGTAAATGGTCTCGTCATTACCTAAAATTCAGTTAAACATACGAAGTCAACTGTGTTTATTGAACTCCATGAATTAAACTATGTAACTTGAACTTGTATAT
This sequence comes from Artemisia annua, assembly GCA_014162995.1. Lineage (NCBI taxonomy): Eukaryota > Viridiplantae > Streptophyta > Magnoliopsida > Asterales > Asteraceae > Artemisia > Artemisia annua. Next base: position 162,049 of record LBNU01022888.1, read on the forward strand.
TGGTTTTAAGTAAATAGTACATCATCCAAGTTAGGAATTATAGCTTAATTTAAAGCTGTATAAAAAAGTACTAATAGTGTGTTTGTCTTCCCCGTTGCCTAAAAGCTCTAGTGCCTTCTGCCCGTTTTCTGTTGTGGTCAATGCCAGAAACACCAAATGGATATATAAATAATGTCACGCTATTACGTAACAGAGCTTGTCAGTGATGGAGGCTTGATTAAGATAATATACAATATTAGGTGGCAGTTTCAACATATTTATTTAATTACAAATGCGTAAATGTTGTATGTATCATGTCTAACGGGTCAAAATGGGATTAAGGCAGAAATTCAACTACACATAAAATGATCCACATAAAATTCATTCGAAGTATATTATCATGTCTAACGGGTCAAAATGAGAAAAGTCAAGATGATGTACCTAAAGGCTTTAACTTTTTTATGAGGATATAGAAGTGGTACCGGTATGATTAATCGGTTACTTGACTACAAATAACGCTCGATNGTTGTTTGTGTTGTTATATGTTTGTTCATCGTCTCCTACCTGACCTGATGACCACCATTACTGGTTATTGAAATGGTGTGTTTGGATGAGTTATTCTAAACGTGCTAATTTGGGTGTAACCTTATTCGGACTTTATTTTCCTTCACAAAGAGTCAAAGAGTAAAGGGAAAAAGGAAATATCGACATCCATGTTTAAAGTTTGAGCATCGCTAAATATTCTCCTACAAATCTTCCTACACAAACAACAATATTTTATATTTTCTTTCCACTCATTCTCTCTTTGCATTCAAACCGTCAATTCCGACGCTTGTCAGGATCCTGTAAGTAGGAGGACTTGTAGGCACATCAAAGTAGGAGGATTTATCATTTTCCTTAAAGTTTAGTCGGTGAACATCCTTATTTTTTTTTATAAAATATTTTGTGAAAAATAAGATAAACAAAAATCACATTCAAATCAACGTCTTTTAACAAAATGTTTTGCAAAAGATAAAATCTATATGTATATATATATATATATATATACTAGCTTCATGACCCGCCTGATGAGCGTGTTCGCTTCATAAAATCGTTTGACAAAATTATTTGCACGTAGAATAAATAATGAATAACGGCAAATATGTTAAATAAAATAATTGAAAACAAAAATATATTGCTCATATTATAGGTAAAAAGAACAATATTATAGGTAAAAAGAACAATCATAAGTAAGAGAACAAATAAATCACATGGTGCTTATTCATATATGAAATAAAACTTCTTTCTACACAACGTTTGTTGTGTAGTTTATGTATTCACCGTCTTTGTCACACAACAAAGAATCTTCAAACTTTTTTTCGTCTTGACTCTTGAAATGACAACATAATGTTTTCTGTTAATCTTTGTCACATATCTACTCACCAAGTTGTGTTCCTCGTCAATAAGCCTCTCGATATTCGACTTTATTGTGACCAAAACTTCAAAAAATTCCCAAGTGAGTAATTATAAGTTTCAACGCATTTATAAGGTCAACTTCCTAAATAAATAGCAATTATATTCATTTGATATGCATAAAATTCAAAATGCAATTAGATCATAACATAAGTAAATGGTCTCGTCATTACCTAAAATTCAGTTAAACATACGAAGTCAACTGTGTTTATTGAACTCCATGAATTAAACTATGTAACTTGAACTTGTATATTGGTTTTAAGTAAATAGTACATCATCCAAGTTAGGAATTATAGCTTAATTTAAAGCTGTATAAAAAAGTACTAATAGTGTGTTTGTCTTCCCCGTTGCCTAAAAGCTCTAGTGCCTTCTGCCCGTTTTCTGTTGTGGTCAATGCCAGAAACACCAAATGGATATATAAATAATGTCACGCTATTACGTAACAGAGCTTGTCAGTGATGGAGGCTTGATTAAGATAATATACAATATTAGGTGGCAGTTTCAACATATTTATTTAATTACAAATGCGTAAATGTTGTATGTATCATGTCTAACGGGTCAAAATGGGATTAAGGCAGAAATTCAACTACACATAAAATGATCCACATAAAATTCATTCGAAGTATATTATCATGTCTAACGGGTCAAAATGAGAAAAGTCAAGATGATGTACCTAAAGGCTTTAACTTTTTTATGAGGATATAGAAGTGGTACCGGTATGATTAATCGGTTACTTGACTACAAATAACGCTCGATAGCCGTGGTTACTTAACTGCAAATAACGCTCGATAGCCTCTTCAACTGGTAATGATAGTGGAACTTGTCTTATCCTTTTTTGTGCTTCGACTACAATATCGTTCAATTCACTAAAATAACAGTGTTGGAATAGGTCAAACCAAAGGTCGAATGGGTCAATAAGAAAAAGGTAGCCAAAAGGGGAACTGGTCAAACGTGTCAAAAGTCACCCAAAGCTTAGTTTTGATGCTTGCTATTAAATCGTTATATTTATAATCTTAGACTATTATTGTAATATCGTAGTATTTTAAATCATAAGTAATGTTGTAACACATTAACTATTTTTTAGAAAATAATGTTTGTGGGTCAATGCAACCCGACCAGCACTAAATAGAACCTGTTTGATAGTGAACCCATGTTAACCCATTACTCAACCAACCTGTCCCACCCAATTGATTACCACGACTCGTAATAAACATGTTACATTAGGGCTGATAGAAAGAATGACAATTAACATGTACCTTACAAAAGTTTCTGCCCATTCTTGAGAAGTATGGGTAGTGACATGTAAGAAGTTGTGGCGGTGACATTTCTCTCTTTCTTAAGCACTCATGTAAGAAGTTGTGGCGATGATCATTAAGATCACATGAAGAAGCTCATTACCATGTTAGTTTATTTTAGAAATGGTAGATATATAAAAAAGAAACATCAAACCAAAGCAACCCACTCATATGTAAATGGGTCAATATTGCCGTCTCCAGGTTAGAAAAAAAAAAGATGAATTACCTGGTGTTGTAATAGTCATTTCCAATCCACGCGAATGGGGTACCATCACCAACTATGTGCTCAATTGTGTGATATCGACCAAAACATAGATCTAACCCCTCAAGAAAGCAAATCTGGTGATCAACAACTACAACACAATGTTAAGCTTATTNTCCTACCCCTTCTTATACTCCCCAACCATCTAATTATTTTATACTTTCTTTTTCTTTTTTTTTCGTTCTTTCTCTCATCTCTCCCAAACTCACGCCTACCCTTCTTCTCCTATTTCTGGAAACGCGCCTTCCTTCTTTCTCCACCTCAAAAACATCAACCCTCCAAATCCATCATTAAACCTAAGCTACCATTCTTTTCCTTTATGGTCAAACGAGAATGGAGAGCGACCCAAGAAAGGAGCGTGGGTGTTACCGCCCCCTTTTCCACCTCGTAATCACAAGAAACCATGGGTAATCGGAAGAGGATGGATACCTATCTTCAAAATAGTCGGCACAAGGATCAAGCCATCAAAAGGATTAGTCAAACCCTCCCCTGAATTTTGCTATTTAACCCATTCGGTTATTTGGGCATTTCCCACACTATCAACAACATCTTACAATCAAAAGAAAAACATAAACTTTGAAGGTTTCTGGAGATTCGAAGGGTGTGGGAAATTGCTTGAAGACGAATCCAAGTTTTGATCACTATTCAATCCTTTTGTAACCGGCTGCTATTGTTGTAAGGTTCACATGTTTTCTTGTTTATGTCCTCTTAATCTTGTTTCATTCGAATGTACATAGTCTCGATATGGGTTGTTTAGTTTTGAATGGTATTGTCTCGAATTGGTTTTTCTGTGGTGGATCAATTTAGTAAATTTGATGTTAAGTTATAATGTTTGTGTGGTATGCTGAAAACTGAGAAAACTAGGATTGAAAACAATATTGAATTTAGATTTGGAGGTGTTATTTCGTGCGGCTCGTTTTATAATTGCTTCCCGTTGTTATATTCTTGTTCACGAATTTGGGTTGGAAACCTGTAAGGGTTGCGTTACTTACTTCGGGTCAACCACCACGACCCACTTTGGGTGCGTGGTCTGTTCTGTTTGGTATTTTCTGGTTCGGTGTGGCTCGACTAGGCAAAAGGGGTTGGGTTATTCTTTGTTTTGATTGTCAACAAACCCACATAGAGACGTTGTTACTCTTTACTTTGGTATACAATTTAGCCCCAAAGGGAATTCCATTGTGTAGTTGTCGTACCACCAAGATGCACTCCAAGCTGGGTACGTTTGGATGGTTGTATCAGTCCTAACAAGACACCCCGAGAGTGTTGTCACTTGGTCTAACACCAGACCTCGAGAAATGCTTAAAGTCTTGAGTTCGAGTCGGATTTAAACCTTGTGTTTTGACTAGTTTTTCCTCGAGTCAAAAACTGCTCCAACACCTATTTCATCTAAACTGATTTCACTAGGTAAAGGGAAGGGTTTATGGGCCTCAAGCCAAGTCTGCCATCATGGGTGTGTGGCTGAGTCAAGCCCACAGACCACATTACAAGGGGTGCGTCTTAAAGTCTAGGTTGGGCTGCCAAATCTGTTTTCCTATTTGGGCCTGGTTGATTGTCGAGCCCACTGAACCTAAGCGTGCATACAAGTTCTATCCCGTGTGCAAATTATTTCTCGTCCACCTACTCGTCTTCGATACTACGACTTATTATTTTTCCACGACTTGTCTCGACTATCATTCCACAATGTAGTCTAAAAACCATCAAACAAATTTTTATAGACAAACTTCAATATAGCAAACAAGCATAACTTTTCTCGACATCAATATTACGACATACTTTAAATCAACTAAACATACTTTATAAACATATTATAAATTATACTAATAATCAAAGTTTAATCTTTCATAACAATAAAACTATGACAACTTATAACGATTTACTCATACTCTATAATAACCATTTTATAACAACGAGTTATTTATTTTGGACACTTAGTCATCTCGTACAACTATAATATATATACACGCGGGTCAAGCCCCATTTTATAAAAATCTTACAAGTATATTTTAAATACAAACATTTTAAAATAAAACTTTTACCTAAGGACATTTATTTACATATTATTTTTATTATAAACTAATATTCACATATAAATACTTATAAACCTTTAGATATATACGTACAAACTTTAAACCACACTATTCTCATATATTTTTTGACTGACATTTAATATTTATTACTTTCCGCACCTCGTCCTTTGGTCATTGTTAAACCGGAATCTTATTCGTTCTTGATACTTTTGCTATACTATACTTCAATACTTAAGCACTTCCGAAAGCCAATATAAACCAATATCTACCAAACTATTTTCAAATTTAAATGTTGCCACACAGACGACAATAACAAAAACATTTTGTAAACCTTTAGACTTATCTAGGTTCATCGAGTCTTAAACTAGAATTGTGAACTAAATTATGCCATACTAATCTAGGTCACGCGTCGGAGCTATCACCTACTATTTGACTCTATTGCATTTGAGACTACTACTACTGAGGTGAGTTCATAGTCCCACTTTTTACTATGTTTTCAAATCCCGTGGGGAGATACATGCTATAAACTGAACACAAGTATTTTTCTGTATGCTATCCTGATTGATATTGCCTAAGTTACCACCTTTGCCAAAAGTCCCTCATATCATGAACCATTAATCACTTGCGAGTGAACGCGAACATAGTGAATAGATCTATTGGCAGTTGACGCCCCATTTGAAGTTAGCCTGAAATGGTAACCGAATGCACTTTGTTCGAATATAAATAGGAAGTTGGCAAACTCCTACGACGAGGGCACCATCACCTACATCATTTCATGATGTGGGCTATTTATATCATTTATGATATCACCCGATGTTAACGTTTGCATGTCATGAGGCTTAGAGCAATATACTACGCTACGATGCTATTGTTTTCTACTACTTGACTTGTGTTCAAACTGCTATAACTTAAACATTATGGATTCACTCAACCTTTGTGTTGACTTTTTAGCATGTTTTATCTCAGGCAACTAATCAGCTTCATGGCACGGAGTGGGCTAGGGCATCTTATCAATATCACCCAACAATGTTATCATTCATTTCTTTAAATTTAAACATTTTCATTATGTACTACTAAACCGTATGGAACCGTTGTGGCTACTCTGTTTTAATATTTGATGAATGATAACAAATTTTCTCAAAACGTCTCTTTCGAGTCGTTTTCTATAATTATGACTATGATTCTAAGATGTAATACCCCGATTAGTCTTCCGCTGCTTCATTACGATTTTCGGGGTGTTACACAGTTTCAACATATTTATTTAATTACAAATGCGTAAATGTTGTATGTATCATGTCTAACGGGTCAAAATGGGATTAAGGCAGAAATTCAACTACACATAAAATGATCCACATGGGTTAAAATTCATTCGAAGTATATTATCATGTCTAACGGGTCAAAATGAGAAAAGTCAAGATGATGTACCTAAAGGCTTTAACTTTTTTATGAGGATATAGAAGTGGTACCGGTATGATTAATCGGTTACTTGACTACAAATAACGCTCGACAGCCGTGGTTACTTAACTGCAAACAACGCTCGATAGCCTCTTCAACTGGTAATGATAGTGGAACTTGTCTTATCCTTTTTTGTGCTTCGACTACAATATCGTTCAATTCACTAAAATAACAGTGTTGGAATAGGTCAAACCAAAGGTCGAATGGGTCAATAAGAAAAAGGTAGCCAAAAGGGGAACTGGTCAAACGTGTCAAAAGTCACCTAAAGCTTAGTTTTTGATGCTTGCTATTAAATCCTTATATTTATAATCTTAGACTATTATTGTAATATCGTAGTATTTTAAATCATAAGTAATGTTGTAACACATTAACTATTTTTTAGAAAATAATGTTTGTGGGTCAATGCAACCCGACCAGCACTAAATAGAACCTGTTTGATAGTGAACCCATGTTAACCCATTACTCAACCAACCTGTCCCACCCAATTGATTACCACGACTCGTAATAAACATGTTACATTAGGGCTGATAGAAAGAATGACAATTAACATGTACCTTACAAAAGTTTCTGCCCATTCTTGAGAAGTATGGGTAGTGACATGTAAGAAGTTGTGGCGGTGACATTTCTCTCTTTCTTAAGCACTCATGTAAGAAGTTGTGGCGATGATCATTAAGATCACATGAAGAAGCTCATTACCATGTTAGTTTATTTTAGAAATGGTAGATATATAAAAAAGAAACATCAAACCAAAGCAACCCACTCATATGTAAATGGGTCAATATTGCCGTCTCCAGGTTAGAAAAAAAAAAGATGAATTACCTGGTGTTGTAATAGTCATTTCCAATCCACGCGAATGGGGTACCATCACCAACTATGTGCTCAATTGTGTGATATCGACCAAAACATAGATCTAACCCCTCAAGAAAGCAAATCTGGTGATCAACAACTACAACACAATGTTAAGCTTATTCAGAAAAATGGAACCTGATATTTAACAGTTTTCTATATGCTCTACATCTGAGCAACGCTAGAGTTTTAACCATCGCTAAAAATAGTAAAAAAGTAACAAAACGTATATTAGTTCAATTATTGGATAAAAATTTACACTAAGTTTACAATTGTTCATACATAAACAATTACACAATAAAGAAAATGAGCAAATAGACATGGGTTCAAAATGACTAATTGGCATTTCTAATCTTGAAGATTGATCTGCTTGAATTGATATTAAATAATGTGTAGCATGCATATAACAAAAAGTAAACAAAAACATGTGCATGTAGAAAAAGAAAAATATCTTACGTGTATATTGCAACAAATACTTTTGGCACTGTCCCAACCAATGTTTCAAACAGGTATGGAACAAACTTACCATTAGTCGTAACCGAACAGTAATTATAAATCACATATCAAAATGTTGATATTCTTAATAATGTGACGGCTCTAAATTGATCATACCAGTGCTAATCTTATAATTGACGTTTTTTCTGGATATTTTTCTAACCACCCCTGCATAGACAAATTTAGAAAGAACATTTTTTAGTTTAAATTAAGCAATGGAGAAACAGAAAATAGCTGTAATGATAGGCATATACTAACCTTAATTTTTGGGTATAACAGGGAACCAAAGAAATAAGGAAGTGATACGTCGATACTAACACCACAAATATTCAATATTGTGGTGTAGATGGTATGAATATGCTTGGGAGTATTGCTACCGATGCCAATATTAAGAACGCTAACCTTGGCTTGCTGAACGTCATGGTTTCCTAGTTTAAAATCGGTATAACCTCCTGAAACAAATGGCATAAAAGTACTTATCAGATAACTTTCATCATGGTCCAGATTTTAAAGCGACATTACACGTTTGTCATGGTCCAGGTCTCCCAAAGTGTATTTGCAATGCATAAAAGTATAAAATATCCTAATTTATTTTATTTTGAAAAAAAAGATTATATTGCAATGATATAAATTTATGAAATCATATTTGGTTTACTATTTATTAATAAGAAACCCTTACAAATGTAAGGCAAAATTTAACCGGATTAAAAAAAAAAAAAAAAAANAAAAAAAAAATGACAAAAAAGTACTTATCAAATAACTTTCATCATAGTCCAAATTTTAAAGCAACATTACACGTTTGTCATGGTCCAAGTCTCCCAAAGTTTATTTGCAATGCATAAAAGTATAAAATATCCTAATTTATTTTATTTTGAATAATATGATTATATTGCAATGATATAAATTTATGAATATCATATTTGGTTTACTATTTATTAATAAGAAACCCTAACAAATGTCAGACAAAATTTAACCGGATAAAAAAACACAAAAAAAAACAAAAAACAAAAAAAAAAAAAAAAAAAAAAAAAAAAAAAAAAAAAAAAAAGTTATCCCGTTTGATCCGTTGCGCAAACCATCTGTATTGTCGAATTTAAAAACCTCTAAGTGAGATCATTTCTATAACTGCCATCAACATTTACTTTATGAACTATCTGACGATTATAACCTTGTGTCAACCTCATCAATGGAATCAACAGCCTCGAAACGATATCCTGTGAAGCTACCGCATTCCGCCCTGCAGAGAACTTGGTTAAATAAAAACTTGACGTACTTCCATGTACGCAGAGTAACCACAGAGAAAAAAAAAAGTTGTAAGTACATGAACATATATATCCATCAATTAAGGTGTTTTAATTAGTTGATATTTTTGGGTTATTGACTTCTTGAAACGTGGAAAAGCCAATAAGCTCACTTCTTTCATAAACTTATTAGCTAAAGTTTATTGCTGGTTTGAGTCCATATGATCAAGAAAATCAGCTCATTAGGTGAAAAAAGGGAGGTTATTGCAAATATGACAAAGAAATAAGCTAATCCAAACACCCCTTTTGTTACATTTATGTGATTACATTGCTCATATTAGCAACAAACTGCATCCACATTTTTACCCTCTAAAATAGTATCGATATGAGCATTTGCATAGAAACATAAAGTCTTCAAAACGGTTATCTGTATATTTAGAAATAGAATATGAGGCATACCGCAATAGAATATATAGAGGCTAAGGACAGGGGCGGAGCTATTAAAGGACCGGGAAGGGTCCCAGCCCCCTAGGCCTAAACCCGTTAGTTTATTTTTTTTGCGATTTCATGTGTTCTTCCCGAAAAAAATTGTTTCGGCCCTCCCATTTAATGTTCTTCTGTAACAAAAATTGTTTCGGCCCTCCCAAGAAATTTTGTCTAGCTCCGCCACTGCTAAGGACCTTACTTTACCTCTACTAAATGGACTTTTAGAGGAACTACTTACTGGCTAGCTCATAAAATAATTAATCTAGTTAAGCACACCAATACAAACTAACTAATAAAAATTGCACTACAATTATGATTTATTCTGTTAGCCTTCATCACTGTGAAGAAACTTCTTGTCAAATACTTTATGTCTAAAGGTGGCAAATCCGGCTGGAATTTAACTATTCTGAAGCTAATACAGCAATGGAGGTGCGGTAGATATAGAAATTAAACAAATACATATGAATCCATAATGAATCCATGTACACATAACCATAACTATCAATAATGAATCCATGTTAACTGAGCAACAATTAAATTAAGTGGGGAACTTAATAACATGAATAAAAATGCATGAAGGTTTAGTAAAGTGAGAACCAACCTTGTAAGTTGCATAATTTCTATGACATGGCCACACATCCATGAGCCACAACCATCAACAAATGTAGAGACCACCTGAATGAAACACATACCGAACTCATTCAGACATTATCACAAACACTTGGTGTGCCTCGTATAACCGAAGGAAATATTCACTTCAAATGAATGAAATTAAACAAACACATATGATAACAATCAAGATTTTACATTTATTTTGTCCATGAAATTCATTCATCGTTCTTTATAAACCCGTTAAGACCTAAAATGCAAACAAATAAATGAATTCAAACATGAAAACAAAAGCAAATGAGTAACAATATACATACCGTAAAAAGAAAACAATGTCTTTTTCACGCCTTTTTTACATTCAAATTCATCAGATCGATCAGTAGAAAAACAAAATGCATGATTTTCTCTTTAAAGAAACACAGAAGCACACTAATAGTACCAATCATATTCCCTTCGTGTGTGTATGTTCGAATTTACGGGCTCAGATTTGGGTTTGATTCTTGAATTTGCTGATTTTGTATTTTTGAAGATCGTGGTTTTGAAGATGATAGGGTGTTGATTTTTCGTTTAGGTTTTCATTATGATTTGTGAAGAAAAACAATTTGATTTATCTGGTTCTGAAGATGAGAGGATGTTGATTTTTCGTTAAGGTTTTCGTTATGATGTGGTGATTTGCAGTGTGTGTGATTTTGTGCGTATCTCATTAATTGAAATCATTAATCTGTGACGTTTCTTGTGATGAAGATGAAGATTAGGGTTTGTTAACTTTGTTGAATTGGTATGTTGGAATGAAACGTGAATTGTTTGATGTTTGAAAACTTTGATTGAGGATTGTGAGATCCCAAAATTGTAGCTAATTTTAAATGCGGTCAACTTTGCCAATCATATGAGATCCCATAATTTTAGCAAGATGATATTTTGTTATTGCATTATAATTTGGTTTTGAAAATCATAACACAACCGATTGCTTGCTCAGTTGGTTGAGGCATTCGTTTGTGGTTTGTGAATGTTGAGACCAGGGTTCGATTCCCATGAATTGCCAAACTTTTAAAAATTTATTATTTGTTGCATGAATAGTGTGTGCCATGTAGGCAATCTAGTAGGCAATGAGGTGGCATAGTTACGCTTATGTGGCGCTATCATGTTAGGCTATTATATAGTGGAGGATATATATATATATATATATATATATATATATATATATATATATATATATATATATATATATATATATATATATATATATATATATATATATATATATATATATATATATTGGGAAAGGCAATATTATAAAAACACACAAAGAACAAAAATACAATGCAAGGCATCCCCCTAAATAAAATCCAACGCAAAACACAAAATCCAATTTTAGTTGTTTTTCTTTGTAACCTACAGCTCTCCTTCCCCTTCTTCAAAATAGAAAACACAAACATCAACTAAACGTATTTTCTATATTTTCAAATGTTTTGTGGAGATTAATTTCCCTTCCAAATTTTTACAAAACTAGAGATAGGAAACAAGATATTTTTTTCTCCAACTAAACGCACCCATAAAACAAGTATAGTCTAAAATCCGTTAGATGCATATTTTGATGTGGTTAGGACGGGTCAAGAAATGGTTACGAGGATACTCTAGTTAAGTCATGTACATTTGAGTAAAACACTCTCTCTCATCAAGTAACTTAAACAAGAAAAATTGCATCTCTTAAATTTTAAGTGACAAATAATTTTAGAGTAAACTACACCGTTCGTCCTTGTAGTTTGCGTTGACCGACGAGTTTCGTTCTTTGACCGAAAAAAATGCACCATCCGTCCTTAACTGTGAAACGTTATGTATCGTTGGTCCTTCAAGTTAACGGGCATATCTAACACGTGTTAAGTCTCTTCATGTGACATCCTCATGAGGGTATTTTGGTCTTTTCACCACCTCTTTTTTAACATCATCTCCTTCTTCCTCCATCATCATCCACACATTCTAAACAACAACACTAACAATTACCACCATCATTATCTCACCAACATTATCACCATAAACCATCACCAAACGCAAAATCCATTTCCAACCTTCAATATCTTCATCTACCCACTCAAAAACATAAATGAATTTAATCCAATTTAAATCAAATTAAAATCACATAATTTATAAGTAGTTATTTGAAAAAGAATATAACCACACATGTATACACAAACATCATCCGTTCCTCCCTTACTTGTTATATAGTTATATTCTTTGAGTTGAGTTATTTAAAAAACTAAACATTCCTCACATACCAAGGGACTCATCTCCACCATCCATCTAAAAAGAAATCAATGGTTGAGATTAAAAGCATTTAATATTTCACCCATTTTTTATAATTTAATTATCTCTTAAACCGTTAATCGTTAAGCGAAAATAATTATACCATCGCGATGAGCATTTAATTATCTTTCTATAGATATGCATTGTGATATACTTTCGACAAAAATTTTTTTTTCGTTTTTTTTCGTGGCCGAAAAATATCATATGTGATATATCATATATGATATTACATATCATATATGATATGCAATATCATATATGATATATCATATATGATATGCAATATCATATATGATATATGACTATATTTAATGTTGATTCTTTTTTTCGGCCAGCAAAAAACGCTGAAACAAAAACCCGATTGTTTTTTCGCTTTGTCGAAGTTATATCCAATGCCATATCTATAGAGATAATTCATGGCTGTTGTAGCCGGTATATTTCTTTCGCTTTCACACGATTAAGGTTTGAAAAATTTATTTGAAAAAAGAGGAGAAGGAGTTTTTTTTAAAATTGTTGCGGATTAAATCTATCCATTTGATCAAGATAAAGATGGAGGGAAGATGAATGGTG
>LBNU01022888.1:192663-204619 GCA_014162995.1 Artemisia annua
TTTTTGAAAGGTGAGGTGAGTTATTTGGACTTCTTTTTTTTTTTTTTTTTCTTTCTTTACAAAGAGTAAAGGGAAAGGGAATATCGACATCTTAAGTGACAAATAACCAATCATCAATAGATAAATAGTATAGCGATAGAATTTGATTCGATAGTGACAAATAAATTTACTTGCGATATTTTGGTTAAATGTTTTGTGTAATGTTTATTCATATCAGGTAATATAATCAAAATTTAATTAATAAATGTTGTAATATATGATAATGCAACTAAAAGAACAAATTTTAAAATTTATCAAATAACATATAAAATATTTAGTGACTTCTTTTAATCTTGTATGGTACTAGTAACATATGCAATATTTTTTTTAACATAAGTCAACCTTTTTTGGTAGGACGTTAAACAAAAATTTGAAACTTAAAGGCTATGTTTGGCGCGGAGCTTTTTGGGCGATGAGCGGTAAGCAATGAGCTTTTTAATTTTTATTGTTCGCTTGGCTTCTTCAAGAATTCTCATTTTTCCAATGCTTCTTTAAGAAGCTATGAGCGGTGAGCTGTGAGTTGTGGTCACTGCTCACACTCACTGCTACTTTTACCAAACACACCCAAAATTATTAAGATTAAAGCGATATTTTAGGCATAACACATTATTCACTTTAAAGTTTAAAAGAAAACATTTTTCTCTTTATATTTAGTTAAGATTACCATTAAGATTTCATTTTGATATTGTTTTAAAGTTGCCGAATATCGATAAGGTCTAACAATCGAAAACCATTTGTAGGTTCAAATCTAACATTGTGATAGTTAGGGATGGCAAAAAAATCGTACCTGATGGAGACCCGATCCCCAAACCCGATTTGACTGGGGAATCCCCAAGTTGACCGGGGATGGGGAATCCCCTGAAATATTAAACCAGGGCTGGGGCGAGGATGGGGATAACATAAATCCCCGAACCCGGCAATCTTTCTAGTGTATAATTATTTAAATTTTTTATGTTTTATCCATACTTGATTAACTTGTATATGCATGTAAATATGTTTATGAGTATCGACATGTATGTTTATATGCATATGTGATATTTATAGGATCAAACACATTTAGATTTAGAAGTATAAGTACCAGTTACTTATTACTTACCTATTTTGTCCGAATACACACATATGATACATATTGTTTTTATATTATATTTGATGTTACAATATTTACGATGTTTTAAAGTTGAATTGAAATGATAATTAATATAACTATGTGCGATGTACATTTGTTGAGGTACTTTATGAGTCAAAATTATGTAATTTTTCGACGAGTTTGGTAGAATTTTTAGGTTATTTCATAAGGTTGGAGAATCCCCGAATCCCCGCGGGGATCCCCGATCCTTATTGGGGATGGGGATGTAAAGCAATTCCCCAATGGGGATAGTGACGGGGATGGGGATGAAGAGTGTAAAACGAGGATGAGGATGGGAAGTACAATCCCCGACATTCCCCGCCCCGTTGTCATCCTATAGTCAGCTCATGATTCATTTGGTGGTTGTCAAAATTTTAAATGAGGACATTATTTAGGCAATTAATTTTAAAACCTTGGCATGTATATAATATGAGGTTTAAAATGGTTTACATGCAACGTTTTTTGAATTTTTAAGTGAAATCATTTAGTTTTAAACTAATTTTAAGATTTTTAGGTTTTAAACAAAATTGTTTTGCTTTATATGTAGTAGAGATGTAATCTCTTCATAAAAAGTGAAGTGATTATAAGGGTCAGGAAAATGGTCATGAGGATACTTCAGTTAAGTCGTGTAAATATGAGTAAAAAAACTCACTCTCATCAAGTAATAGAGTTTAAGTGAAATAATTTTATATGATGTAGTTTTAAAATTTTCTAGTGCAAAACTCCACTTGAGGCATCATAGGTGACGCGACACGTGAATTCTAGACTTCACAAACTGTCATACTAGATACATAAAGTTTGATAAATAAAAATTCTTTTACGATTACTGAATATATGAGTAGGACATACAAACCAATGAGTTCATGGTTAACAATAAGCTAATCTCAAACATGTTTTCTATGAGAAAAGGAATAGTACATGTATAAGTTTAAGCATAAATATTTCAAAATGATGTAGGCTTTAACTTTTTATTGATAAGCTAACTTAAACATTTTTAAGAGTAAATTACATAAATCACCCATATTATTTAGTGAAAATTACATAAGTCATTCATCATTGATATTAAGTACGTCAAGATTAAAATATTATGGTAATATCATAAACAATGAGGCAAAAGAAGATGAAATGTCGATTCTATTAGTTCTAAAAAATCTAACAATGGGCACACTAAAGGTAGAATGTCTATCTATTATAGAATTTACCATTTATCAACGCACTTATGTAGAATTCGCTTAAAGTGGCGGTGACAAGCAGCTCTTTTCATTTTTGGCGGGGTCTTAGGCGGTGAGCGAAGAAGATGATGTAAAAGATGGGGAATAGGAGCACATAGCGAAAAGAGAGTAATGTATCACATTTGGTAGAAGAAAAAAGTTAATGTAAGATATGTTTGAATGAATTTGAAGGTTAAAGAGATTTCGAGATATGTTTAGAAGAACCCAAAGGGTCAAGCATTATGGTTATGATACAAAAATAGTAACCACCATAAACACACTTGTCAAAATTGAGGATGCTAAATTGTTGGTAAAATGAGTGTATTAAAGGAGAAACATTAGCCAACTCAAATCACAGATAAATACTAGTACACAACAAAATCCTTTCAATTCCTTTACCAGTATAAGATAAAATCAGACAAAAAGGAATACATGTAACATAACTACACAACTGTATCTCTTCTCTCTAAACACGCTCACTACTCTATCAGGTATATAATTATAAAAACAAGTACAATGATATTCGCCACCAAGTTTAGCTTATTTCACATGGCCAATATATGAGAGCCGAATTAATCCTTCTACACTTGTTGGGCTCTGCCAAAATACACAATCCTAGACACCTCCAAAACGGCCTTCTTTCCTGGCACGTACTCTAAAATTAGGTTTCTGTTGTCCTGGAGCTAAACGAGGAACAATTTTTAGAGGATGGGCTTCCGTATTGAATACCCACTCGTCCAATGATATAACTGATGGTGGCGAGAATAAAAGATATAGATATTTCAGTGTTTCTGCTAGAAAGAAGCTTTGCATCATATTGTCTTTCACACCTGTATTAACCTGTAAATAACATGAAAGAAACAAATTATTATTTGAAAACATCCCATAAGGGGGATGTTTGGCATTGCGTATTAAAAGTACTTAACACAGTGTGGAACCAAATCAGTACTTACATCCTTCAGTCCAACATATCCCCCCTCCACACGTGAGTTCTTTTCAAATGCTTGAAATATGTTCCATCCCCATTCTTGATACGTCTTATTACCGGTCAAACGCCACAAATAAAAGAGCGACTCAACAGTCTCTGGCCTCAAAATATTCCATGATGTACCGACAGTCATGTCCTACAGTATTCGTAGCACTAGCATATAAGAAAACCAGGAAATCCTAATTTAAAGTTATTAATAATGTACTTCGTATAAGATAACTAACCTGCCCTGAATGAAAAAAATAATTCTCTCCAGCCAACTTCGTTGGTGTGGACTGATAGAAGTTATAGCAAGTCCAAGCAAGCTACATTAAAACCCAAAGTTTTCAGTCAAAATCCCGAGGAAGTCACAATTAGCACATAATGTGTTTTATCTTTAGCCAAAGTTATATAGTCTCCCTCCCATTATAACCATAAAATTTTATACTAGAATCACTAATCAGTGTAACATTGTATAACAGTTATTAACAAATAAAGTCGTTAATGTGAATAATAATTTACTCAAAAGGACAACATTGCCATTGATTTTTGGAGAACCCAGAAATGATCGCTGTCTGTATTTTGGATTTAATATTAGCACCATACCTCTTCTGCCAGATTTAAGAATTTTGCGGATTCAGCAGGACCATAACCAGATGACCCTAATGCTATCATTCCTGGTGCAAAGCATGCTAGCTCATCCATCTGCACACATCAGAAACAATTAATCCCTATATTTATCATACATTAAATTTTCAATGGCGTTCTTTACTAAAAACTTGGTACGTTGACATTACCTTGTCAATCAAAGAATTTCCTATCTTCTCGGAAATATATGTAAAAGATGAGGGTGCAGTCTTGCGGACCAAGCTCAATAGACCTTTCATTGATGTCTCCCACATTTCTCTGTAAGTTCCATAAAAAAATTAAAACCATTAAGCCAGAAGGCTATAGCACGAAACATGCTTAATATTCATAAAACCACCTTAAATAATTCTAGTAGAAGAATCTCTCACCTATAATGCTTCACCTCTGCAGTTTTGTTTCCTTGTATCCAAACTTTAAGTAAATACTCATAGAAACTGCATCCAAAATTTAAATTATTGATTGGAAACGAACCATCTGTTAGGAAAAGTAAGATAGTTTAAAGGAACAACTAGTACCTGTCACCCATGGCTCCAAAAGTAATGGTAGAATGAGATGTTGTTCCTCTGTGGGGATTTAGATAAATAGGGAGTAATCCATCAGCAGGAAAAGTCTTATTTAGCTCTAGAATAACATTCTCTACCTGAAATATCAATTTACATTATTATATTCTGTTACAGGTTGTGCATCCAACTTGTATGGCAATATTGACAATACAATACATTATGGGGCATGGGCATTACCTTTTGTTGATACTTTGGATTTCCAGTCCTTTGGGATAGTGCGATGAACTCCAATTGTTCTGTCCCAGAATCTGCCAGGATACTATCACCCTGGAAAAACAGAGGATATGATTAGCTGACAAATAGAAAAATACTTTTGAAGCTTAAAAGCTGCAAGCGACAATCTACAAAGATTGGAACATATATAATCATTGATAAAGTTTAGAACTTACCCCAGTCCACCCAGGATTGTGTGCATTACCATGAGCCAAGTTAATAATGTTGTATGGGATACCAGAAGGAGTATCCCATGCAGGCAGCAACCTATCCGCTATATCTTTTGCCTTTTCAAGGAAGACATTCTCCCCAGATAGATCATAGGCACTGAGAAGCCCACCCACAACTCTGTTGGAAAAAAATAAAGTGAACAACGCAAAGGGTTAGGTGTCTCATCATATGATAAATATTTACTACAGAAGACCATCATATACAGAGGAAAAATAAACAACTAATACATTAAACCTTCAAAGCAACCTTATGGTCGTCTCAAACACGCTGGCATCATAATTTTTATTGAAGTCCAAAGAGTTTGTGACCCACCTGTCAGGCATAGATTGTTAAGATGCAAACAAGGAAAATAAGTGCACACATATATCAAAAGTTTCAACCCCATAAAAATGAACTCTATGGAGTATAAGAAGTCAATATATGATAATAGATATTGATCATACTCTTTAGCCCTTTGAAACTCCTCGTCCAGGCCCATTATATACAGTGTATCAAGAGAGTCAACTAAAGTTGCACCAAGACCACCAAAGCTATCCACACCATTCTTTGATTGGGGCTAACAAAAGAAATAATTAAGAGACAGTTAGGAACTTTAGAGAAGAATAAGAGACAAAGCAAAGTCAGAACACTAAAAAGTATATTAATGAAAAGGATGTTAATCTTAAGTTGACTACAATTAAGCTTCTGTGTATATCTATCTAGAACTAATCTAGTCGCACAGTAAATAAGGCTACAAAACCAGCATGCTCAAGCACAACTAATTTAGAGATTGCTGCAGGCAAGCTGATGCTATAAAATGTAGCAGTAAGGTATCCACAACATTGAACAATGATACTAGTTTATCAGAAACAATCATATACCTGAAGCTCATCATGTCCCCACGCGTACTTCTCATACGATGACCATGCATGAATCATGGCATCTTTTACTTTTTCTCTTCGCTCAGCCTCAACAGGATCAATGGCAACATCATCCTTCTTACTTACATCAAGTCTTTTGGTTGACATACTCACTTTTCTAACTGAAACACCATCTCCCTGCTTTAACTCTCCTAGCTGCAAGAGGCAACAAGTTTTCCGTCAGCCAATGAATAAACAAAATTGGAAGACAATTTACTAAGCACTACTTGGGTTCTAAAAGACAGAAATATCAATCATCATTTTATGTAGGTTGTTTGGATCTCAAGTTATATGAAGATGCCATACCTCAATTTGCAAGCGTTCCAGTTCTTCTTTCAGCGTCGAGAGCTCTTCCTGTCAATCAATAGAAGTTTATAAATATAGGAAATAAAGCAACTAGGTTTGTTTTCTAACTCTTTCATGGAGGTCTCAAGCCCTAAATTTTCAGAAAGTATCATACTCGGGTATTGCATAAATGTGGTGATAGTTCTTATATACCAAGTCACTTAACTTCAACTCCTCAACTGATCTTAACAACAATACAACAAATAAAAGAAACTTTTGAGCAATTTCACCATCGTCGCCTATTTCAACAATACTTGACCAACAAATTGGACACTCTTAAGAAAAATCATAAATTTAATCATGTAACGTATAAAATCTAATCAGTCACCGACTATT
This sequence comes from Artemisia annua, assembly GCA_014162995.1. NCBI lineage: Eukaryota > Viridiplantae > Streptophyta > Magnoliopsida > Asterales > Asteraceae > Artemisia > Artemisia annua. Next base: position 199,242 of record LBNU01022888.1, read on the forward strand.
TCTAACAAATAGGGTCTGAATATATGTAAAAGTGGATAAAAAGTAAGGAAATTAGTGCAATTTCACCACTACCAGAACCTTACCATATACCATTTAACTGAATCTGATAATCTGTTATTATCTCAACTATGTATCCTGATATACTTAAATAACAAGCATGAATAATACTTTCACATTTCAACATAACTAAATGCATTAAAATTGCTATACCAATTCACTCTTCACCTACTGACTGATCTGACCAATGATACAATAAAAAATTCATACTAATTTCACCATCATTTCAAATATTTGATGAGCATGTCCTCTATTCCAACAATACTAACCAGAAAATCGGATAAAGGGCAACACGAATAACCTAACCAGTAACCAAGTAGTACTAACATACAGGATCCATAACATGTAATGTACTCAGCAAATTACACTTGCTACACCAATTCAACAAATTTCAACAACTCAGGCAATCTCACGTGATCACTCAAAAGTAGACAACTTTATACTAATACTATACTAAAAAAATCATATACTCACAACAAGAATCTCAAATCTAGTCACGTAACATATGAAATCTAATCAGCAACTAACTAGTACTAGCATTTAGGTAATAGGATCCTAAAATAAGAATTCAACTGTCCTAACTACTCCCTCTATCTGTCCCCTATAACTTAACTAATGCATTACAATTGCTATAACCATTCACCTAATTTCAACAACTCAGCTGATCTCACCAATATTAACTAAAAATAGAAACTTTATACTAATTTCTCCATCATTCACAATCTATAATCACCATTGCCTAAACCAAATTGAATGCTCTTAACCATTGTCACATGGAACGGGGATCGCTCCGGTACGGGATCGCGGTTCGCTATTTCTCAAAATCCGGTACGACCGGGGGTAGGCTCATTCCGGTTCGCTTCGGTTCGGTGTACCATATGTTTCGGTACGGCGTACCCAATAATAATATTGTTTAGTTTTATACATTTTTATACATTCACAAATCAATTACAAATCTGAACTTCAGTGAATATATAATTTTAAAACTTGCCATTACATGTTTGTAGGAAAAAAAAACATAGTTTAATTAGAAGATATGTGTTTAATAAATAGAGTCTTGTAAGTGGAACCCTTCAAAATTCGTATGTATGAAAGGAGTGTCATAAAGAACAGTATTTAATAAAAGACTTTATGCCCTTTATTAGCTACAACTCCCCATTCACACACAGTATTTAAGAAACAGTGTATTGGAACCAAAAAATCCATAAACCCTTCAAATTCACACGGTTTGCGTATTACATACAATTCAAACGCGTTTTCAAGGCTCATAAATCGCCGATTTGGGAATTATTGGATCGCCGGAATTGTTGGGTCACCGATTTGTGAATTGTTGGGTCACTGATTTGTGAATTGTTGGAGCGCCGATCCGGTGCAAAACGGAACGGCGATTGGGAACGACTAAGATGGGTTTCGGTTCGCGATTTCCGGCGATCCAGATCGGAATCGTACCGCGATCCGGTACGGTCGATCCAGATCGAAAATCACCAGTACTTGGGCGATCCATGTGACTATGCTCTTAACACAACTAACCTAAGCAATAACTAACTATTGCTAACGTACAGGATCTATAACATGTAATAGAAAACCAACACATTACAATTGCTAGACTAATTCAACTAATTTCAACAACTCAATTCATCTCACCAATAATACAATTAAAAGTAGACAACTTTATACTAACATTACATTAACAAATCAGATACTCATAACAAGAATCTAAAATCTAGTCATGTAACATTGTAACATATGAAATCTAATCAGGATCCGAAAATAAGAATTCAACTGTCCTAACTACCCCCCCTCTGTACTTATAACATATGCATCTGTCCTCAGTAACATAACTAACGCATTTTGCTATAACATTTCACATAATTTCAACAACTCAACTGATCCCACGGATGATACAACAAAAGTTATAAGCTTTATACTAATTTCACCATATCCTAATTCAACAATACTAAACCAACAAATCGAATAATCATACTATTGCTAACATACAGGATCTAAAACACGTACCATACAACACATTACAACTGCTATACCAATTCAACTAATTTTACAATAAAAATTAGGAACTTTGGACTAACACCCGATACGCGTAACAACATTCTTTAATCTAGTCATTTAACAGATTAAATACATTCAGTAACTAACTACAACCAACACTTTAAGATCTAACAATATGTAATCAAATTCAATAAATCACGACATACATACATACATACACAATACGGCAATACCTCATGTCAAACAAGCGTATGCCGATCCTATTCGACTGTCGGTATATAATCAGTAACTAACTAAACAGCAATACAATACCAAAAATAGTAACTTTATACTAATTTCACCATCATTCGTAAAACATCAATAACGCTAAACAAACAAACGAAATCTAATCAGTAACTAACTATAACTAACATACAGGATCTAAAACATATAATAACAAAATTCAAAAACAGCGAAAAAACGAATGTTTATACCTCATGTTCGCGAAGAATCGTGTGACGATCGTAAACGAAAAACGATACAAAAACGAATACAATAAAAAGTAAAGCAAGCTGTTTAGGCCTTTTTAAATAATAAGCCGGATTCAAGTATCTCCACCGGATCGACGGTGCTGATCTACTTCTCACCATCACTATCTATTATACAATACAATACAGTTTGATTTAATTAGGGTTACACATGTGATGATAACAGTTAAGAGGGTGAATCTGAGATGTGGGTTGGATCTAGTGTGATTGTGATCGGTGGTTATGACTCCACGTTGCCGGAATGTGATGGTGGCGGTGGTTGTCCGGTGAACGGGAGTTGACGACGACGGAGAGAGAGGTTGACGATGACTGAGATTGTTGTGATGGAGATAATTTGTTGAAATTAGTTGCACTTGCTTGTTTTTATTGCGTTTTATACCCTTTTATTGGCCCTTGTACTTGAGCAAATTTGCATATTATACCTTGTACTAGAACGGTACCCGCGCAATGCGGCGGCGGGTACCTGTGACTATGTTTTGCGTTATTCGGTTATTCGGTTACACATTTAGTTGTTTTTATGCTTTATAAGTAGAGATGGTAGAAATGGTTAAGCCAAATAATTTTAGTTTGAACAACCAACCTGCTTCCCAACAAACTTCTAACCAACTTGTTTCCTAACAAACTTCCTAACCAAACTGCTTCCTTAACCAATTAATTTGAAATCCTTCCATAATAAGCAAGTAAAACTCTGAATTTTAAGCCTTTCTAATTATAGAATAGTCCAAAATGCATTATATAGTAGTATAGATAGTATAGATATAGATATAGATAATGTAGACCGGAACCCATTAGTCAAACTTTTTTAACTTGATGTCCGACTCCATTTAGTATTTGGGTTACTCGGGTTGACTCAAATAACCTGAATAAAATTATTGACCTAAGTAACAGGCTCCAAATAGGCTTAATCGGATTCGAGTCTGTGTCCGGGCCGGGTTGAGTCGGGTTTTCTGACACCCTACTTGTAGGATTATATATCGTTGGTTAGAATAAGTTGCGGCTAATAAGTGCTTGGGTGATTAGAAATGTCAAAGTTAGATCAAGATCGATAGATCTTACACAATAAGATAACAATTGCAATATTTTGTATGTGTAGTTGTTTGATTATCCATATAAAAGACTAAATAATCTAAAACATGATAAATACAATAAATACTACTTACTTTCTTGCCGGCCTATTAATGTGGTTGCGATCCTTTCGGTGATGCCAGAAGTCGTTTTGACATACTATTCAATAATAAGTTCGATTTCTGAAAAGCCAAGGCGATTGTGACGAAATGGATCCGATCAAATATTTCACATGAACGTACTGAGCAATATAATAGAGAAGTAAAGATTGTAAATAACGGTACCATATAGGTATTTATTTATGGCATTCACTCTCATGTGAATTGATTTTGTAGATATTTAGTTTATGAAGGACAAAAATAAAATTGAGTCGAATTGGTTGAATTCTGTGTAACATTCTAAGTAAAAAATATTATGAAAGACCGGTATATTCTTGTTTATCTTTGCCGTGAAGTCTTAAAACTTTCATATCGAAAATATTATCTTAACAACTATGTTATTCGACGTATAAAAGTATTTGTAGTTTGTTTAAATTGATTTTTTGTCCTTAATAGAGGACATTAGTTTGTAACAATCAAATTCAAGTGGAGCATATATCAAAATAAGAGAGGATATTACTTCAAAAGAAGTTTAGTACAATAGTACTCTGATGTAGGGCTGAGCATGGAAGGTTCAAAACCGAACCGGACCGACAAAACCGACCGAACCGACAAAAACCGAACCGAACCGACAGCCCGTCGGTTCGGTTTCGGTTTAGGTTTTTCATGGTTTTCGGTTTCGGGTCGGGTCGGTTCGGTTCGGTTCGGCCCAAAACCGAAGAAAACGCACACAAACACACATGAACCGAACCGAACCGACGGACCCGACACAAAACCGAACCGAACCGACCAAATTCGGTTCGGTTTCGGTTTACGTTTTTGGCGATTTTCGGTTTTCGGTTTTGTCGGTTCGGGTCGGTTCGGTTCGGTTTTAGACCGATGCTCAGCCCTACTCTGATGTTCTTTTTGTTTAAATGACTATATTTTGTTTGGTGGTTTCTTGCTTTCAAAGGTTGGTATATGCAATTGATGGTACTAGTTAGTTAAGCAAGGTAATAGTCAGACAAAGTTATGGTTTGTTGTCCTACAAAATTAGATTTTTAAGCTTTAAGGTTCAAGAGCGTTTATGTAATAAGATTGATTTTGATTTGTTATGTGTAACTTAGATCCACATAAATAAATTTTCCTATTTTGCAAGAGATACATAAATGATAGCTAGCAACTGAAATTTTAATACACGGTATGATGATAAGATAAAAGGTCAAAAGAAAAAGAGCAAGATTTATCAAATAAGATAAATGGCAAATACTTTGGAAATTACTTATGACTAACATCAAAAAATTATGTCACTAATTTTTGGGTCTTTGAAAACATAAATAGTTATCAAGCTTTGGTTTTCTGTTGAAGTTCTTATCTAAAACAATCTTGAGGTGCAAAAAACTTAAAAATGATGTCTTAAACCGTTTAACATTTAAACTGCATACTTTTACTTCATCTTTCTGTGACATTTCATAAAAGAATACTAGTTATAATGCCCGCGCACGCGCGGGTTTTTTTTTAAAATTTTTTTGAAATAATTATTTAAAAATTTTAATCCTATTGTTAATTGCATCTTATCTATATTTTTTGTATTTATCTTCTACTTGTGTTGCGGATAAATATAAAATATTATCTAATAAGAAAC
>LBNU01022889.1:6371-24172 GCA_014162995.1 Artemisia annua
TATATATATATATATATATATATATATATATATATATATATATATATATATATATATATATATATATATATATATACTTGAAATTTAGAAAAGTATATACGAAGATAAGTATTTTGTAAAATACTCTAAGTGTTATAATTTTTAGAAATTTGGGCATGACCCGTTCGTTTGTTAAACGTTTCCATTTTCTCAAGTGTTGCAATATCTCAAATAATTCACTAGTCACTTTATACGTAGAGTTTAGTACGTAAAAACTATATTATTCGTTATATACATAGTTATCGTTTTAAATCCGTTCTACATTATAAAAATAATCTCCGTATGTCCAAATATATTTAAAAACTCGTTTTCGTCATCCGAAATATTTATTGGGCTTAAATTTCACTATTGGGCCCGTTAACCCAATATTAGCCCAAAACTATATAATACGGTTTTAGTTACGTTTAATATATCGTTATATATCGAATTTAATTTTTACACGTCCGATAATAATTTTTTGTCAAAAAGTCAAAGTTGGAAAAGTGCTCCATTGGGCTCGGCCCAACTGCCAACGAGCTCATTTTTGGCTCATTGGGCTCATTGGCCCAATAACCAATTTAATTGTTTAGTTTTTCATATATCTTTTATATTTAAACATAATTAACTCTTTTAATTATGTTTTATCCTCAAAACACAAAGTTTAGTCAATATTATTTTTATACAACTAAAAATAATATATGTCGACTATATAAAGTAAATTTCACCAAAACTTACATTTTTAACTAATTATTTATAATTAGTTAAAGTTACTTAATATGTATTTAATTATAATCTTTCAACTAAAACTTCCACCAATTCACCACTTGAGCCAAAATTTTATATTTTTCAAAACCCCAATAATCTCTTATTTTATTTAGGCCGAATTATTTATATACATATATATATGTATATATATTGTCTTTAATTTGTAAAATGAGTACTAATTATATTTGTGCCATAAATTTAGTACCACAATTAGTAAGTCTTACCACACAAGCAAGAATCTACACATTTACTTCTAGCATTTAATATGGTTCAATTCTCATGCATGCAAGACAACATATATATAGTTTTCATCTTAACAAAACAAATACATTTAGCACTTGGTAACACCTTAGATCATCATAAAAACATGTAATAAACAAGATTAGAAAAGTTTGATGATCCTTACAAAGGGTTTGGATGTGAACGTGGCTAGGAGAGCAAGAGGAGACCCAAAACTCTTTCAATTTTACCCAAATCTCCTTATATATAACCCAAAACACTTGTATATATAACCCTATGAACTTTGATCTTCCAAATTTTTGAGAGAATTTAGTGTTTGTGTGTGTTTTGTGGCCGGCCAAACAAGAAGAAGAAGAAAGAAATAGAAAACTTTGATGCATGTTAATATCTAGTTAATAGTATGGTTTGGATATTAGATTTGGTTAATAGAGTGTATTGTGAATATTAGTGTGTTTATTGGGTAAAAGGATGTAAAGATGATTCCTTGGTTGGTGGGCGTATACATGGCCGGTTGGGGTTCCCTAGGGGGGGGGGGGGAATTAAAACTTTTGTCCCGTGTTGGTGTACCGTATGTCGGTTTAAGCTTAAATGTAATCGTTACGTCCCGGTTTGACGTTTTTGGACACGAATACGTAAAAGAAAGTTTTTAGCCACGGTTTTGTCAGAAAAGTAATAAAATGAGTTTACTGACTCAAAAATATATTTACTTGACCTTTTTCACAATTACTGTGGTGTCGGTTCGCGTGCGGCGTTGTTTTTTAGAAAATACTGAGAAACTCTCAGTAAATTACGAAAAACATGTCAGTAGCTATCCGAAATGGATAAATTTGTGTTTTCTGACGAAAATAAACTTTTTCAGCAGTCACTGTAAGCTACAGTGTACAAAATAGTTCCCGAAATCATGCAGAAATATGCAGAAACATGCAGAAATGTGCTAAAATGCATATAACGTTCAAAGTGAATATAATAAATAGAAATTTATTATATAAATTAGTTTATGAAAAATACCATTTGTCACAGAACATTTCTATCATTCATTACCATAGTGGTAGGCCCCTTCATCTTAAACAAACACTTTTAATCACTTTCATAGTTATAGTCTCATTCCAATAGTGGGATACCAAACGCACCCTAAACTCCATCATTTTATATTATGTATTTATGTTAAAGTTCAGATTTATTTTTAAAGATATACAGTATTATTTAGACAATTAAGAATTTTAATTTTAATAGGGTTAATATTATTGTTGTTAATTCAAAGACGAAATAAATATCAAAATCGACAAATGATGCGGAAGCTTTATTCAAATTGTCAAACAAAATAAAAAACCAAATTCAAAGGCCGACTACAAAATTCTAATTCAATGATACCAAATTCTAATTCCAAAGGTATCAAATTCTAATTGCAAAGTTACAAAGAATTCTAATGCTAATGATCCTTATTTATAAACTAAACCAACCGTCATAAAATAGTTTCTTAATTCTAAACAAACTGGTAAGACAAGTCACACAAATTACCAAATTTACCAAGTTTAAGTTACAATTTTTTAACAATCTCCACCGTGACTTAAACTCTTTCACTTGCTTCAAATCATATTCAATGTTTCAAATGCTAGTAATACCGGCCAGATTCAAATCAAACCATTGATTCCCAAAAGCAAAACAAATTCGAACAAAAACAAATTTGATCCAAAACAAATGATGATGACTTCAAAACGAACATCAAACGTTAGCTGACAAATTCAAACACGGTCAACCGAACAAACAAATCGGCTAAAACGATCTTCAACAAAGACAATCAAATTTAGGCAACCAATTTAAAAGACCGACAAACGAAGATCCAAATTTTCAATTTGACAAATACCAAAGGATCAAACAAAATTCAAACGACCTGATTATAGACAAGTATTAAAACACCAAACCGATCTTTAAATTTCAAATATCGAATTCAAATTCTAATGAACCACTTATTTATATGTATTACTATCCAACTTTCAGGTTATTATCCAAGTATCAAACAAATGCAAGTTAACAAATAACTTGGCAAATGGACTATAATTCAAACACCCAAAACATAATACTTGATAATTTTTATGACCCTCATGTAATAAGAATTACGAACCAAATTCAAATACCAAACACATACAACATCACAAAACAAATTTAAGCAATAAGCCTAAATTCTAATAGAATCTCAAAAACCAAAATATATCCAAGGACAACCAAACAAATTTGTGGAAAAACCAACAAATAGCCAAGTCAATCCTTCGATTCCAAAAACCCAAAACGAACCCCTTTTTTTGTTTTCTTTCTTCCCCTCTTCATATTCAACCTAGCTCGATCTGGTACCACTTGTTGGTAATTCAAAGACGAAATATATACCAAAATTGACAAACGAAGCGGAAGATTTATTCAAATTGTTAACCAAATAAAAAACCAAATCACCAAATTCTAATTCAAAGGTACCAAATTCTAATTTCAAATGTACAAAGAATTCTAATGTTAACGATCCCAATTTATAAACTAAATAAACAGTAAAAAATATTTTCTTAATTCTAAAAAAACTTGTACGACAAGTTACACAAATTATCAAATTTATCAAACCACTTAAAGGTTAAGTAACTTTTTTAACAATTATGAATATATAATGTACCCATACAAAAGTTTATTATTAAAGGTTTACTCTAGGAAATGTTAGATCGACCGCGCTTATTCATTCTAACTTGTGAGTAGGGGTGAGCATTGGGTCTAACACGGATCGAACCAAAAAATCCAAACCGAGACCGATTTTGCCCAAAACCACGGACCGAATGTGTTTGGTTTAGTTCTTCGGTCGGTCCAGTCTTTGAAGGCAAAATGGTTGGTTGTACGTAAGACCGGACCGGGCCAAACCGGACTGATGACCAAACATGAGTTAAAATGTGGACCGAGGGCAGAACCGAAATAGGTTCGATCCGGTCCGGTCGCAGTTTCTCAGTTCGATCCGGTCCGCGGCCCGTTTTGCTCATCCCTACTTGTGAAACGTATATCATAGGACCACTACACGTAATATACATGTATATAAAACATTAATCTAAAAATAGAAACCAAAACTTTATTACGCCAACCAAGTGTGACCCAACTCATGGCTAATTCGTTGGTCCCATGAGTATCCCTACTGATGTGATACCATATTTTGCGACTCCTGTTTGTGCCGTCTAAAAAACTTTACTACTTTGGTCGTCCTCCACTACCTACCGTTTTTCGAATCTGAATTTGGAGTTTCTTCTGTTTCTAAAAGTTTATGTACACATCAAACAATTCCAGCATATACTCATCATTTACACCCATCGTTTGGTATGGAATTGTTGATGAAAATTTCTAACCAACTCATATAAAATTGGATTGAGTTTCATTTTATCAAGCCTAGAGCAAAGTAAAAAACTAATTAGAGTTATAAACGAAACAGATTAAATAGGAGAAACATAGTCTACATTGTACTAAATCTCTAATAGTATAATACAACTTTTGTAATTATATGTTATACGGTTTTAGAATTTTCAAGGAATTGAGAAGTTACTCGTAATATCGAGTCCATTAGCTTTCGAGGAATTGTTAAGTTACTTGTTATAACGATTTATGTATATTATCTTACATAGAAATTTCTAAAACATCGTCATTCATTCCATTCATACTCGATCTTTTGTACCAAACTTTTTTTGACGACGCTTTTGAACAACAATCACGGGCAGAGTTTATATGCAATTGTCCCATATATTGTAATTTACATAAGTTAGTTCGCTGGGGAAAAGAATAGGTCCACACTGCAATTGTTTACATCAAAGCCTAGTTGCACTATCAAGGAAAGGAAGTTAGAGTGTTAGACATTGCATTATCAACAATCACTAACCAGAAAAATAATATATATAAGCACCAGCGACGTATATGCTTCCAAAATCAATAACAAATAATCGTCAATTTTCCACAAAAGAAGGGACTCGAAAGAGACGTTATGTTCTAAAGACACCACCATAGATGGTGTCACCATGACATTATCAATATAAATATAAATAAAACCAATTCAGATGCTTCTTTTGCCGTATACCATATGGCTCAATCTGCAAGCACATGTGTTTCCAACATTATAACAACACTAACAATAGTTAAATTTAGTCCCACATAGAGCAAAAGGAGATTGACACAAAAGATGAAACATTTCAGACAAAATCTACAATTGCAATGTTTAATATACTAACGTATAGATAAACTGAGAAATAAACAAGAGATGCTAAAAATAGGCTAGGGTAACCAAATAGGATTATAAGGTTTCTATGAATATGGTTAAACAAGTACAGTCCAATATTCGGCTATACGTACAGCAAACTTAAGCACCTAGTCTCGTTCAACTAATAAATCTAGTTGGAAATGCATATTGGCAGCTAGTAAAAAGTGGCAATTATCAACTACCACTCAACTTTAATTATCAAAACTATCTCCGCTAAATGCTAAAGTAAACTTAATATATGTAATAGTGCATGTGATCAAAGAGAGACAACAGATTAATATGCTATAATAATCAATGTTGAAGATAAGTAGTATAAGTTATATGATAAATTAATGAAATCCTTGATCGTAAGAAAAGGGTAGTCGTAGCTAACTCTGCTAATCCTGGTAGTAGTGGTGACCCTTGCAAGAGTCGATTTATCTTGCAAGGACGCGTTCCTCCACCGCACCCCACACACACACCCCTAACGAGGTAACCCAAGAGACGCAGTCCCTCCTTTTTTGCTTTGTTTGGTCGCTCAACTAATCGAATTCATGTGTATATGGTTTGTGTGTGTGATTTTTGATTATTTTTGTAGGGTATTTCTTTTGTTGTGACTGGGGTCGCCATACTACGGGCTTAAGTTCATGTATTTGGTCTAGAAGAGAGAAACTGATGTGACGGAGTGGTCTGGTCACGAGTTTAGTTGCCATTACTACTAGTCTAATGTAGTGAAAAAATGGTGCAATTGAATACTAAAGCACCCTGCATAAAAAAAAAAGTCAAGCGAAAAAATGCATAAAGTTCTATGAAACGGCCCACAATCTCGAGTATAACCTTTGCCAAACTATGGAAGAGACCAGCAGTACCCAAAAACTATTGGATATATGAAGTGTTACTCCTACAAAAGTTGCTCGCAAATTATTTCGACAAAGTATAAATAACGCTTTTGTAATAAGAAACAATATCACAAGCAATTTTTATATAGAAACTTAAAAAGGAAAAAAAAAAATCTTTGTAGCTCCCTCTTACACTTGTTAGACATTACCTGCTACATGTACGAGAATATGAGACTAATTGTTTACAATGTGAATTATTGTGAGGTTGGTCTAGTATTGTAGGTTGTAGGTGCCATCTATCCTTAACTACAACAACCATATGTTACAATGATGTTGACTTACAATGTAGAAAGCAAAATTCTATTTTTCATGATCGAAAAAACAAGTTTTAAATTTACTTAACAATTATTCAATAGTTAGTGTTGGGCCAATTCAGATCTCAATAGTCTTCGACTAGGATTTAGATTAAAATACTCTAAGTGTAAACTAGTCCGTGAATAGAAGCTAGTATTCAGGGAGTCATCTTCAAAATGTTTTTCAAAGTCTGATAAAAAAACTCGACACAATCGAGGCGGAACTCATAAAGTGGAAACAAGAACAGAAGATGATAGAGTCAGTTGGTCATAGCATAACTCTTACTTAAACATCAACTAAAGTTTTTTGTTTAAGTTTAGTGAGAAGATCAATAAATCATTTTCAATTAAGTTAGATTGTTATTCCGTAAATAATCTAGTGTAAATTCTTTTATACTTCTAATAAGAATTTAAACATTGAAAAATCCTTGTGCTTTAACTTATACATTCATATATCTTGTTAGTTATTTAAACTTATATTATTAGACATGTTAGTTGGTTAGTTCACTCAATAATAGTTTGTAACCAACTAAACGGGAACAACAATTGGTATCAAAGCGATTTGATTTGTAAAACTATTTATAAACCATTCAAAATTTTTAAAATCAAGATCCTAACATGTCTAGTGATGTACCCCAGCTTGTAGACCTAATGGGAGGTGATTTTCATCCACTGCTCCTAAGATAGAAGCTGTAAAGTTTAACAAATGAAAGAAATGCATGTTGTAAAGTTAAGGGACCTTATAAGCCCAAAACCACAAATGGCATAGAAAAACCTAAGGCCCAATGCTCAAATGACGAGAGGAGGGCTGTCAATCAAGACGAAAGACTTAAAAGTATGATTACATCATGTCCACCAGATGATGTAATGGAAGTAGTGATTGGTAGTCCATCTGACAAGAAGGTATGGATAAATCTAATTCACAACTTTGAAGGTCCCTTTGATATCAAGGAAAATAGGGTTATGGACCTAAAACTTAAGTATAATACTTTTAAAGCCAAAGATGGTGAAAGTCTCTCTCAGGCCTATACAAGATACATAACCCTAATATATGAGTTGACCAATAATGGTGTCACCCTCTCAATCCATGAAATAAACATTGGTTTTGTAAACAGTCTCCCAAACAAATGGCTTAACATTAATAAAGGGTTATAAAATGCTAACCATGTCAAGACACTTGACCTAGTTGACTTATATGGAATTATGAGGATAACCTCATTGCAAAAATGTACCCTGAAACAAAGAAAGCCTTGACCTCAACACCCGTATTAGATGGTTTTTTTTCTACCAATGTTGTTGTTTAGGATTACCAGGATGGCTAAGAAGATGAGGTAGATGAAAGAAGCAGTTAGGAGTACATGGAATACCTGACAAAGGAATTCCATGAAAGGGCACTGATGTTGTACCCTACCTGACATCTCGGAGCCAAGCCTCCGATGCCGAATACTTGGCACTCGAAACATACTCATTGGTGTAAAGTCCATTGGGCTACTGCAAGGGAACCCGCCAATACACAAGATTCCAAGTGACGGAGGTTACGCTCTAAGGAACACTAACCTTCGAAGACATAGACGCTCCAACATTAAAAGACAAATAGAATATCTCGTGGACCTTAACCATGAAACGGTTGTCCATACTTGCATGATGGCATACAACCGCACGTCGGTCACAGAGAATATGCTCCCTCTTAGCTAATCAAGCTGAGACATGTGGCATGCCTAGATCCTTCCTAGGGTTTGCCTATAAATAGATGAATCTTTCATCCATTTTAGGTATGCCCTTTACCACCTTTCTACTTTCTCTCTCTAAAACCATACTCACTTCATACGAATGACTTACTCTCATGCAGGAGTTGGTTCGCAAGGTCTACCCCTGCGCTCCGTCTAACCCAAGCGTGTTCTTTGTCTTATTGCAGATACTGAGTATTGTATAGAAGTAGTTAGCTTGCATCTCTTGCAAGCTATGATCCAGAAGGTGCAGTTATTTGTACGATCAGGCACTATTTGCCAACTCAAAAAGATTCATGAAATTAAATAATTTTTCTAAGTTTAATGGAACAAAATCTTTTGAAAAAGTTGAGTGTTTTAAATGTGGAAAGCCTGGTAACTTTGCAACAGACTGCTTTTCTAAAACATCCTCACCCTCATTTCAAAACCTAAATTTCAGCCCAAACTCATTAGCTGGTCAAAATGATCAAATTGAATAAAGAGTTCAGAAAGATATATGTGCAAGTATAAAAAAGAAAAAGCTAAACTTGCTCATTTAGAAGCAAGTACTTCAAAAGTACAACCCTCACAATCATCGCAACATAAAACAAAAGGTATTGTTGTTGAAACATATGACTAGGATGAATAGGACGTCTCTTCTGATAATGATGAGATGGTTGAGGTCAAGGTACTGATGGCTCTTGCTGATGAAGAGAAATTAGTTGTTAGAAAAGATCATATAAGGAATCAGTGGGTTAATAACACCATGATAAAGGTAAATATTCTTTCTATGGATGATAATGATGACTGGAAATTGTATCTTGATTATATTAATGTTGATTTTGAAGTTTGTTGAATAACAAAGGAAAACTTATTTTATAAATATAGAAATCTTTCCTTAAAACTAAGCAAGTGTAGGGATGAATTATTAGACCTTAAACAAGCTAAATTATCTACCCTTACTTTTCAACATCAAAACACTGAGATTCTAAAAGAGAGTCAGGCCATGAGAGACGAACTTAAACAATAAAAGCTACTAATAAAAAATGGCTAAACAGTTTTGATAGGGTTAATCAGTGTAGTGAACCAATTCCTAGGTAAAAGAGAAAGATACTAGGAAAGAATCAACTCACTGAAATTTCCTCTATAAGAAAAACAAATGAACATGCATTTGTTCCTGCAACATTATAATATAATCTGGAAATGATCCCATTTAAAAAAGGATTAGATTGAAAGGCCTAAATTTTGCAATTTTCCTGAGAATATGATAAACTTCAACACATGTCGATCTTAACCCACACACCCACTGACTATCTCACTGACATTGAATCAAAATTAGCGAAAGAAATTGAGTTTGTGTCTCTAACACACTTACCCCCACTGTACACACTGTAGGGAGCTGAACTAAGCTCATGGTCCAAACCCAAAACTGACTCCCAAAATTCTTCATATGATTTTTAGGGGTCATTCACCCCTTAATTTAATGCACATTCTTTCCTTTAGTGCACTAAACTCTTTCTTTTTGAGTTTTAGGTGTTCGAGATTCTTTTGTTAGACACGTACAAGTTTTGGCCTCATTTAGACGAAGAACGGATGAAAAAGACAAAGTTTCAAGTTCGTGAATGGCAACTCTAAGGTGGTCACTAGGAGTTTCCTAAAAGTGAGAAATTAAATGGCTTTGTGACAATTCATTGGGTGGAGACGGCCAAGGTGGCGGGGTCTCCACCCAAAGGTGACGCCTTCACAACCTACAACCCGACGGCGTCAAACTAGGTCGGTTGAAAAATACCTTAATAGACGACGACGAGGTGACGACGTCATATGCATAACCTAACGTCGGTACAAACAAAAAGCAATATATAGTTTCACATTGTTCTCATAATTCTTGTGGAATTTTTGGGAGCAAAACCCTAACCGAACTTGGAGTTTTAACCATAGCATTTAACCTCACGAACTTGCATGTATTGTTGAGATAAGTTATTTGATTAATCATTATTTGTTTGATTATGTCGATTACTTGTTCTTTAATTTCTATGCTAGGCTAGATCACTTACTATTTATTTAGGGTTTGCATGAAACTTGCTTAGTTTATAATTCTTGCTTCCAATCGATTAGTTATTTGATTGCATGTGTTTGAATTCCTGCAATTAATTACGACAACCGGTTAATATCTCATCCCTCTAATTATTTGTTTGAAGAAAACAAGCTAGATACCTGGATAGTTAACTTGTGCATTTAGTTCCCATGTCCCTCTAATTAATCAATATAGTAACTAACTAAATCACCTCTGTCTAATATCCATCCCTCTAGCAACTAGCTATGGAACCTCTTCATCACATGTCCCTTAGTTAGAACTGGTAAAAGGAGTCTTTGTGATTCGGTCAATAAATGAGTGACAATCGATAGGTAGAGTTAGATAGATAGCAAGGAGTAGTGCACCTTAGATAATTACTCAGCTTCTGCGGTTGATAGAGCGCTATAATCTTACTTTTTTGACAACTAACTTACTAGTTTCTCACCCAAGAATTTGTGCTCCTCCATAAGTATTCTTTGTTGTATCTCGGCAACCTACATGGCCTGCATCTCAAAAAGCAATAAGTTCGATTCCATAACCCTACGAATACCATAGTCCCTTATGAACGATCATTCTTAAGTATCAAAAGATTCTTTTGACCTCTTTGAGGTGGTTCTTAGTAGGCCTTGCCTGAAACCGAGCTAATAAGCATACAAAAAAATAAATATCTGGTCTACTGGCCATTATGTACATAAGAGAACCAATCATACTCCGATATAAGTTTAGATTAACTAGTCTCCCATGTAAATCAGAATCCAATTTGGATGTAGTAGCCATTGGTGTACTAGTAGGGTCACATGAGTCCATACTATGTTTTTTAAGAATTTCTAAGGTACATTTATGTTGATTTAGGAAAATACCATGAGGGGATTGATGCATTTATAATCCAAGAAAATATGAAGTTCCCCCATCATTGAAATCTCAAATTTGTTCTTCATTAGGTTAGCAAAATCGGTTGAAGGTTTTGGATTTGTGGAGCAAAATATTATGTCATCCACATAAATCTGAGTAGTCAAGATGTCATTATGGTATCTCCTAGTGAATAATGTAGGATCAACAATACTTTTGGTGGTATGATTTTGGATTAGGAAGGAAGACAATTCATTATACGGTGCCTTTGGTGCTGCTTTAGACTGTAAATGGCCTTCTTGAGCTTGTATACCCGGTCTGGATGTTCCATGTAAACAAAGCCTTTCGGTTGACTCACATAAACCTCTTCTTTTATAGTTCCATTCAAGAATGCAGTCTTGATGTCCATCTATAGACCATTATGTTCTTGTGAGCTATGTGGGCTAGAAAAATCGGAACCGCTTATAATCTTGCCACCGACGCGAATGCTTATTCGAAATCTATCCCTTCTTACAGACGATATCCATTAGCCATAAGATGAGCCTTATTTTGAATTATAGTCATTTTTTCATCGAGCTTGTTCTTCCAGATCCATTTGAGACCAATAACCGGTTTGTCAATAGGTCTTTCGACTGGTTCCCAAGTATCATGCATTTCATACTTAAGAAGTTCTTCTTGCATCATTTTAATCGAAATTTCTTCTACCATTGCTTCCCGAATGTTATTTGGTTCATCTTTGGTGCATATAACAAGCGCAAAGATACGCATTTCAGAATTCGTGGTTAGTTTACTTCTCATCGTCACGGGCTTTGAAGGATCACCGAGCACTTGTTCTAGTGAATGGAATTTTGTCCACTGGAATTCTGAAGGGTACCGTTTGTCAAACGTATGCATGTTAGAAAGGTTCTTGATATCCTGACAAAGATTCAATAGATTCCGTTGTCGGTGTGGCAAACGGATTTTCATACGCCTCTTACTTTGCATTGTTTTGATTTTGTGGTTGATCTTTTTGAAATGATGTTTGTTCTTGCTCTTGTTCAGTAGCTTGTGGTAAAATGACTTTAATGACTGGAGTGATTTTAGTTGATGTAGATAAGTTTGTTGGTGTAGGTGCTTACACTTCGACCATTGTAGATGCATCTTATGGTTGTTTGTTTTGAGCGAGTACAGCGGAATGACGTCTTGATACATTATTTGGGTTTCCACCATAATATTCATGAAACATTAATTCAAAGAAATTTTCTAGTTCTTGGTTCTAAAAGTTTTTCATTGGTTGTTGATGGTGCTTCTTGAGGTACGAGTCCTGTACTGATGTGTCCATAAGTCTGAAGGTTTGGTGTGGGTCTTAATCTATGTTGGTTANGGGGGGGGGGGGTTCAAGAGCATGTCTATCAGAAGCCATTTGAGATATTTCTTCAAACTTCACATTCATCGTCTCAAACTTCACATTCAAACTTCCAGTATCACCTTTAGTTTTTATTTTGCCTAGATATTCTCTGTCATTCGTCGGATAGTACAAAGCACCAAACATGTGAAGATAAGAGATGTCAGGCTTTCTGTTATTAACTAGCTCATAGGGTGTTTTGTTGAAACGGGTTTTGATAAGAGGTCGGTTCTGATTAAAGCATGCATTTGAAACAGTGTCAACCCATAAAAATAACGTTGCACTAGAATAAATTAGTATTGTACGGGTGGCTTACACTAGACTTTGATTTCTTCTTTCAACTACCCATTCTGCTGTAGAGTTCTAACAACTGTCTGATACGAAATTCCAATATCTTCAAAATAAGCTTGTAATGCCCGATTTGTGAATTATGTGCCATTTTCCGTTCTGACTATCCCAACTGGATGAATACACTTCAAAAAGGTGATGATGATGTCTGGTGTTTCATCTTTTGATATCAGAAACTTTATCGAAGTATATCTGGAATAGTCATCAACAATTACCAGAATATACCTTTTTCTATATATACCCTCAACTGTTGTTACATAAGTCCATATGCAACATATGTAACTTTTCTTCTGAACTAGGTACGAATCTAGGTTTATATGATGCCTTCTTGCTTATGCCTTGCTCGCAGGATGGACATAAATGATCTTTGGTGTATTTGAACTTTGAAAGACTGGTGACGATATATCTTTGGCAAGTTTGTTAATGGTGTCAAAATTTAGATGGGACATATCTATGCCACAACCAGGACTTAGTTTCAGATGCTCTTGTCATAAAAAAAATTGGTGATGAAGTGGCCATTTGATTAATGTCAATAGCGTATAAGTTGGTACTACGATTCCCTGTCATGAGATCATCGCCTACTAAATTACGTATGGAGCACGTGTTTCGTCTAAATGCAACCTCTAAGTATGCATCAGAAAACTGTCCAACTGAAAATATATTATGTACCAATCCCTCGACATAGTAGAATCTAGTTATCAAATACTTCTCGAACTGAAGATCTCCATAACCAAAATAGCTGCTACATGATCATTTCCAAAGCGTACAATTTCCATGAGCTTCTAGACAAAATTGATCAACAGCTTTATATTCCCAGTCATATGCTTGGAGTAACTAGAGTCGACATCCAAAGACATATCTCGATAACCTGCCAATAACAAAAGAATTTGTTTTTGGAAACCTTTTAGATTTTGGTTTCTTATGATTAGCTTTGTAAGCATCTTTACATTCATAGAATTTCTCAACTAGTTCAGTACTAATGGAAATATATTTTCCTCTACATTTCAATACTATACAGATTTTATCAGTTGGTTTCCAACTAAAGCAAGTACTAGGCGTCTTATCACTACTGGGTGACTTAGATCTTGCAACTAGACTTCCTATTGTTTAAGCACTTGTTCCTTTTGGAACACTCTTCCGTTCAGTCTTATCATTCAAATATTTAGAAACACAACATCATAAAACATCATTAAGTAAGCATTTCTTGCATTTAAAAAAAAAACTGAGCCACTACATGCATTTAAATCAGTACGTTTGACATTACATCTAGATGAAATATGTCTCTTATTACTAAGCGGTAGATTCCTAAGGTGTTTTTCTACTTCTTCAACTTTATTCATACATGTACTCTTAGAGACAGGCGAGCTTTATTGTTTCTTGTATTCCTCCTAGGTTGTAGTCTACTACTCCTAGAGGTGCTTTCTAGTTCCGGAGAAAGGAATACACTCATGTTATGATTTTCGTTTAGTGTTTGCATTTATTCTAGACTCTCTAGGATTCTTATTTAAGCACATGTTGTTTGTTCCATATGGTTTAGGACATAGTGGTCGTACTAACCTATAGAGGCCAGGTGCAATAACTTTTGGTTTTTGAACAACCACTTTTCAACTTTCTTTTCAACAAACTTTTCATTTTATTTTTGAATGGTCAAGGAATGTTGAGTGACTTGTTTTGCCAAATCATTTTTCTCATTAACCTTCGGAGTAAACCGAGAGATAGACATTTTTTGTTTTTCAACCGGTTTTAAAGCATTTGATTTCTCTGAAGTTTATGGTTTTGCAAACTTAGTTTCCAAACCCTCCCTTTTTGACATTTCAGTTGAATTCTCAAAAGATCATTTTGCTCTTTTATTTCCTTGTAAACACGCTCATACGACAATTTGTCATGCTTGCATTCCTCGTTTTTTCGATCAAGTTGTTTGAAATTGGACACGTTTGCTTTTCCAACTTTTATAAGAGCATTTTCATATTTTGAAACAATTAGGGAGGTCTCAGACTCGAGTATTTCATGATCTTCAACAGAATAAGTTTGTAAAAATAATGGACATAATATATATAGACATAACTGCTTAAAAGATAGAATCATTTAAATTTTCCAAAATGTTGATGTTTTCAAGACATTCATTAGCTTTCTTCACCTGTGATTTATGAACTTTGATATAGTTAACTATTTCCTATAAAATTTTTTTTGTTCAATTAGTTACCTTTGCATTAATGTTACTCAGTGGAGGACTAATTTTGTTTCCAAACACTTTTTTCTTCTCAACATGACAGCTTGAACTCAAAGTGGCAACAGTCAGACTAGTTTTTGATTCGATAGTCCTTTGAAGTTTCTCAATTCTAGTTTTAACTTCTTCTAGAAATCCTTTGGAAACACTTGTATGAAATGTATTGCTTGAAGACATCTATTCTATTTTTAAAAGATCTTTTGAGACAATTATTGGTTTTGAAACTTATTTTAAAACACTTTGTTTTCTGGAAGAATTTATTTTTTTGTTTTTTTTTGTGGAACAAAGAAAACTTCAAAAAGTTTATTAAGCTTGTTATAATCTATTGGTTTTACCTCTAAGTTCCTTTATTTCATTTTTGTTCCACTCTCTTTAGCAAGTTCTATCATTTCCTCATAATCACAAACAATGAGAGGATTATGCTTATCTAACAAAGCATTACCATTATATAAAACATTCTATTCTTGCTGAACTTTCTAGAGTAACCAAGGATTTCACAACCGAGAGCCATTTTCTTTGTTGTATGATAAAACGGATCTAGGTTACTAGCAAGCATATGAATTTTTTGTCTTAAATAACCCGTTTTAACAAGAAAATTTTCTAATTCAATGATTTTATCCTTTTTCTCAATGATTTCATCAAGAAGTTCATTTCCTATTTTGAAAAATCAGCTTTCAATGGTTTCTTCTCTTTTTCAAGATTAGAACAAGTTACTTTTTGTTTAGAAACTTGGTTTTTAAGATCATAAATTTCCACATTTAAAGATTTTATTTTCATGTTAGAATTAACATCAAATGTGTCAAACTTAATTTGCCATTGTGTTTCTTTAAAAACGGAATTTTGATAACCAATTTCGAATTTAGACTCTCATTTTTTGTTAAACTCAAAAGCTTTTTCATTTTCCTTGTACCTCTGAAGCTCAGTACTTAATTTCTCATTTGCGGATTTAACCTCACGATTGATCATGTTAACTTTCTTAATCTTTATACTACATGTTTTATGCAATGATTCAAAATAAGCATAGGTTTACTCATCATCAACATTCTAGGTGAATGAGTCTCCATTAGGATCGATATCTGGAGTTTCAGGATTAATATAGCTATCAATCTTCTTCTCAACATATGTGACATTAATAAATTCGTGAGACTCAGGATGCGGTGTCTCATGAGTGAACATATTAAATATATCATTATTGTAGCATGTATTATAGTTGCTTACCTTTGAGAGTCTGTCTGTGTCATAGATAGGAGGTGTGTTCATCTTACTATCATATGAAGCAACTTGGAGATTAGCCAAGAAGATACATTTCGCATTGGTCTCTTCTTGATCTTCTTCACAATCAGCTAGTATTAAGAAGTCATGTTCTTCAGCACAAATTTTTATTCTAGCTTCTTCCTTCTGAGTCAACAGAAAAGCTTCCTGAAAATATCTAGCATCCCATTTCCTGGGCCTAACTATGTAATTCCTTGCATAGGGTCCTACACCATGACAGTTGTAACACTTTATCTGATTACTCTGATTCACGTTTCAACAATTCCCAACTACTGGAGGTGCAACATTTCCATTCTGATTACCATGTTCTGATTTCTGACATTCTGACCCCTCTGATACTACCCTACATTTTGCATCTGATTCCCCATATGTATAACCTGAGTATATCCTTGCTGATTCTGAGTAACTTTAACAGTTTGTTCTGCTTGACCCATGTTCATACCCAATTGAGCAATCTCCATATTACGAGCATCTGATGAAATTCTTTGGTTGTTGTTAGTTGGTTTGGAGTAATATATGTCGAATGCCTTGGATAATATAGAAAAAGCATCTGGCAAAGCACCAATGCCCTTATCATATGCATAATCAGTGTTCTCGGGTACATGGTGTTGTTTAGTTTGTTGTTGTGGGATATGTTGTTGTGAAATCCGTGGTTTTGGAATCTATTGTTACATGTAATTGTGAGTGGATGATGATGGTTGATATGATGTGTACACTGGTAGATGTGTTTGTGTGTTAGCAATAAGTGCTAGGGGATCATTTTTCTTTTCCATTCTTTCCTTCCTGACTTCATTAGCCTAAGCTTGGTTTTGCTTCAGAAAATCGTACAACTGATCAAAATTCACCATATGCAAGTCCTTTGTTTGGTTGACAATTGTGACATATCGTCCTGATTCATCTTGAAAATTTTTTAGGAACTTGATGTTGCAGACGATGTTTGATGGAGTCAATTTGTTTCTAGTTAACTAATTCATAAAAGTGCTGATGCGCGTGGATTGCAACACGCACTACGTTTTACCTCTCGAGGGATCTCGAGAAGCTTGCAATCCCCACCAGGCAGTGTACCTGACCGATGTAGTATAGTGTAGTGGGCAAGTAGCCGGGGATTGATCGTTCTCTCGCAGGAATAGTGTTCGTTAGGCTAAAGGCTACTCCCCTAATCTAGGTCTAAGGGTGGAGGAAGATTCTTTTTGTATTTTATGTTTTATGAAAGCAGTAAAATCTCTGGTTTTGGAGACAGGGCGGAATTAGTTGCTAGTCAACTAACCCAAGTTATCTACTTTTAAATCTACTTATATTTTTGTATTTTTTTTGCTTTGGACAAACAAGGTGGGTAAGAATAGGTGTTTACTTACATTCATTATTCCAAACTAATCGTTTACCATGTATTAGTATGGTGAAGTTTGCGTGGATGACGGGTGTATTCTAACAAGTCGTAAGGAGTGCGTTTCAATTCCCTAACTCTATAAGTTCCTACCTCACT
>LBNU01022889.1:24604-35136 GCA_014162995.1 Artemisia annua
TTACCAACTGCCTACTAAATAACAATAAACTAGCACATCAAAAACCTAACTCCATTCCCTCACACAACTCTTTAGTCCACACAAGCCTGCACTCCTTTTATTAGTACTGGTACGATCTATAACTAGGAAAAATATAAAAGTGCTAAAAAGTTTAAAAATAAGCTGAGGAATAAGCTGATAAGATAATAAGCTTAAAAGAAAAATGGTTACTATATAAAAAAGAAAGGAAAACTATTACACATAAGCATGCATAGGGGAGATGGTGCCTGGCACCCGTTTGGTTTTGTCACAGTTAACCTCAAGGTCCCAGGTTCGAATCCCACCCTTAGCAGTATATTCTTTTTATTTTTCTTTTTGACTTTTTCTTTTGCAAAACTATTCTAACAACAAATATAAGCAAATATTGAAAAGACAAACTATTGAAATCTCAAAGATAAGCTCAGAATTAGCTTATGAGCTTAACAGTTAACTCTTATGTTTAAAAGGAGAATTTATTATATTAGAGAACAAGCTATCAATAAGCTAAAAGCTCAAACCAGGAACAAAACAAGATGGAAACAAGTTGAATGAACTTAGATTACATAAAAGCAATCCATAAAAGCACAAGGATTAAGCTAAAGAATTCAAAACAAGCAATTCCAAATAAAAATGTGAACAAAACAAGCTTGCAGCTACTAGTAGGGCCAATTAAGCTTATCAAATAAGCTTAATAGACCAAAAGGGACCTAGAACAAGCAAGATGAGCTTAAGGGCTTCTCAAAGAACCCAAAATCTAGAAACAAGCTCAAGAAATGAGCTTGATATGCATTTGGGAAAACTGGTCAGAGGTGGAAAAATAAATGTGCAGGGCACATGAACAACCAACCAGTCAACTTTGGACTTGATTTTACCCACCCCAATTATTTCCAAACCCAAATTTTCTTCTTGAATTATGTTAACAGACCAAAGCCAAAACAACAAAAATCAACAATTTCCAAACTTTAATGATCCCTACAGATGGTCTTGAGTTTCATGCCATTTTAACAGATAAGGTAATTTTGACTTTTGAAAATTGATAAACACTTTGACTAAATTGAGCTTCTAATGATCCTAGGTTACTGATTATGATCTATTAAGTTAAAATAAAGCTAGTTTGAGCCATAAGAACAACTCTTAAGCCTAATGCCATGTTTACTTAATGGAAAATCACAACAGTTAACTGCCAAGGGAGATTTACATGCAATTTTGACTTTTTCACTAACAAAGACTAAGTAAATGGTCAATTTGGACTGCATTGAGACTGAGAATGATGAAACAAGAAACTTTATGTCAAAATTACAACAACTACTAAGCTTGAAAGCTTGTACCAAACACCCCTAATAAAACAGATTTTGAAAGGTTTTCAAAGGAAATGGCTATATTAACACACAAACTGAATTAATAACCTTATATTAAACTAAATTAATCCTACTTGAGCAGATGTGAACATGGAACAACAACAAATTATACTTACACATTATAGAAAAAACTTGGTGCAAAATCTTACTAGATGTCCAAGCTAGAAGGCAACTGAGAATCAATAACCCAAAGAACCACTTAAGTGATCTCCCATTGAACTCTAAACCCATGAAATTCCCAAAAGCACCAATCGCTTCTTTGCTCTTCTTCCCTGTCTCTTGATTTTTGAATTTTCAAAGATTTAATTCTAATTTTTATTTTTTTTAGAACTCTTAACCTAGACACATGTTTAAATCCTTCCTGAGCATGGAGAGCTTATAAATGACTAAATTGACTTAAGAAAAATTGAACACAAATTTTAACAAACATTAATTTAAATTGAATATTCAAAAGAAAATGGCACAAATGAAATTGACTTGTAAACTGAAAAAGGTTTAAATAAATTCAACACACACTAGATAATACTGAGGTACAATGTTTGCAAACTAAGTAATTCACTAGAAATGCGATAATTGATAAACCATGAAAAACTTAAGCTACACTACTACTACACTACATAGCTAACTACCCCTTCTTCTGCCTTTTCTTCACTTATAAGGACCCAGTGGGAACTTCCATGACTTCCCACTTCTATTTGACCGTTGGATGAGCAATTTAATCCTAGCCATCAATTGGCCTTTTCGGGAAAAATTGCTATTTAACCAGTTTGAGAATAGGTCGAGGGGTTGCCGCCCCGATGCCTCTAACATTCGCTTTACCCGATAGAATGCACCGGGGCTCCAGCTATCCTGAGGGAAACTTCGGAGGGAACCAGCTACTCAGACGGTTCGATTAGTCTTTCGCCCTGCTATACCAAGTCAGACGAACGATTTTGGCAACGTCAGTCATGTGCGGCCCCTCCACCAAGTTTCTCTGGCTTCGCCTAGGCATAGCTTTTCACATCTTTCGGGTCCCGACAGGCATGCTCACACTCGAACCCCTTCTCCAGAAGATCAAGGTCGGTCGCCGGTGACCCCGCTAAGAGGGATCCCCGCCAATCAGCTTCCTTGCCGCCTTGCGGGTTCTTACACTCACCCCGTTGACTCGCAACACATGTCAGACTCCTTGGTCCCGTGTTTCAAGACGGGCCGAATGGGGTGCCCGCAGGCGGTGCCCAGGAGCGCGCAGCGTGCCGAAAGCACGCCGTGACGGGCGCGATGCACACGAATCGACGCGACGGATCCACGGGCATATCAACAGCCGGGCTTTGGCCGCCGCCAATCCGCCACGCGGTCCACGCCACGAGTCGTCCGACGGACCGGCCTACCGCCGTTCCACATCCGACCGGGACGCATCGCCGGCCCCCATCTCGCTTTCCCTCCGACAATTTCCAAGCCAACTCCTTTGACCTCTTTTCAAAGTCCTTTTCATCTTTCCTCGCCGGTACTATGTTTGCTATCGGTCTCCACCGCCAAAGTATTCTTAGCCTTGGACGGCAATT
This sequence comes from Artemisia annua, assembly GCA_014162995.1. Lineage (NCBI taxonomy): Eukaryota > Viridiplantae > Streptophyta > Magnoliopsida > Asterales > Asteraceae > Artemisia > Artemisia annua. The sequence continues at coordinate 27,522 of LBNU01022889.1, forward strand.
CTACCGCCTATTGGGGCTCGCATTCCAAACAACCCGACTCGCAGACACAGCGCCCTCGTGGTGCGACCACGGGTCCGGGCCACCGACGGGCTCTCACCTCTCCGGCGCCTTCAGGGGACTTGCGGCCCGGTCGTCGCTGAGGACGCTTCTCCAGACTAAACAATTCGTGGACAGCGAAAGCCGCCCGATTTTCAAGCTGGGCTGTTCCCCGGGTTCGCTCGCCGTTACTAAGGGAATCCTTGTAGTTTCTTTTCCTCCGCTTATTGATATGCTTAAACTCAGCGGGTAGTCCCGCCTGATCCTGGGGGCTTCGCGGTCGAAAGCCGTCGTCAAGAGACCGCACGTTGGGTTTTCTTAGAGTTTCCCTTGCGACTAACGGCACGAAACAAAAGACGAGGGTTTTTACGACCACCACTAGTTCGTCGTCCATCGAAGGGACTCCTATTTCGGCCAACCACGCCACCTTGAGCCACGGGATGACATTATCCGCCCAAAAACACCGAGTTCCCTTCAGAGAATTGTGGGAGGGCGACGGCGATTGCGTGACGCCCAGCTGCAGACGCTGCCTCGCCAAAAGGCCTGGCGCAACTTCGTTCAACAAACTCGATGGTTACGAGATTCGCAATTCACACCAACGTATTTCGCATTTTGCTACGTTCTTACATACGATGCTGAGCCGAGAATATCCGTTGCCGAGAGTCGTTTGTGAATATAAAAGACCACATCCCATGAGCACACGCGAAACGGGGGCAACATCGAAGACGAAGCCTTCTAGAGTTTTAGTTTTTCCTTTGGCAACACATTGTGCCGGGGCTTCTGTTAAATGCGCCATGACACATTTCACCCAAGGTCAAACAGAATCGAGTGAATGCGCATACGACAAAGCGTCGCATTGCTATCCAAACAGCGCTTGATCCAACGACACTCGGTTGTTTTTTTACGTGTTCTACGGGATCGTTCTGCTTTGCAGGTTCGAACATGATCCTTCCCGCAGGTTCACCTAGCGGAAAACCTTGCTTACGATTCTTCCTTCCTCCTAAATGATAAGGTTCAAGTGGAATTCTCTTGCGACCGCTCGCAGGCAGCGAACCCGCCAGCTTTCGCTCTCGCGATCCTAACACTTCAACCGACTATTCAATCGGGTGGTACACCGGGATGCGGGTGTACAAAGGGCAGGGAACGTATCAACGCGACTGATGCTCGCCGCTTACTAGGAATTCCTCGTTTAAGACCACATTGCAATTGATCTACCCCATCACGATGAAATTTCAAAAAGGATTCACGGGCCTGTCGGTCCAATTGTGCTATATACTCGTTGAATACATCAGTGTAGCGCGGAGTGCGGCCCAAGACATCTAAGGGCATCACAGACCTGTTTAATTGCCTCAACTTCCCGTGCCTAAAAGGCATAGTACCCTCTAAAGAAGCTGGCCGTGGAGGGATACACCTCCAACATGCTAGTTAGCAGGCTGAGGTCTCGTTCCGGGTAAGGAATACCAAGACACAAATCGCTCCACCAACCTAAGAACGGCCATCGCCCACCACCCTAGAATCAGAAAGAGCTCTCAGTCTGTCAATCTTGACTAATGTCTGACGTGGTAACGTTTCCCGTGTTTGAGTTCAAATCTAGCCGCAGGCTCCACTCTGGTGGTGCCTTCCGTCAATTCCTTTAAGTTTCAGCCTTCGACCCATACTCCCCCACGGAACCCAAAAAACTTTGATTTCTCATACCAGGTGCCAGCCGGGCAGTCCTATAAGCAACATCCGCTGATCCCTGGTCGGATCGTTTTATCGGTTGAGACTTAGGAACGGTAATCTGATCGTCCTTCGAGCCCGCCCAACTTTTCGTCTCTTGATTAATTGAAAACATCCTTGCAAATGCTTTTCGCAAGCTTGTTCGTCTTTCAATAAATCCAAAGAATTTCACCTCTGACTATGAAATACGAATGCCCCACGACTGTCCCTGTTACATCATTTACTGCCGATCCCGAAGGCAACGTAATAAGACGACAACTTCCTAATGATCGTTAGTCCCATGGTAATGTATGACAGCAGCGTCAGGCTTGCTTTTTGAGCAAACTCTAATTTCTTCAAAGTAACAGCGCAAAGGAGGCAGACCCAGCCATTAAGGCCAGGAGCGATCGCCGACAGAAGGGACCAGTGAACCGGTGCAGCACCGAAAGGCGGACCGGCCGACCCAACCCAAAGTCCACTACGAGTTTTTAAACTGCAACACTTAAATATAACGCTATTGGAGCTTGGAATTACCGCGGCTGCTGCACCAGACTTGCCCTCCAAATGGATGCCCCTCGTTAAGGATTTAGATTGTACTCATTCCAATTACCAGGACTCGATTGAGCCCGTATCTGTTTATTTAATTTTTTTTTTTTATTGTCACTACCGTAACCGTGTCAGGATTTTGGGTAATTTGCGCGCCTGCTGCCTTCCCTTGGATGTGGTAGCCGTTCTCAGGCTCCCCTCTCCGGAATGCGAACCTAATTCTCCGTCACCCGTCACCCACCAATAGAGGCCACTTTAATCCTACCCATCGAAAGGTTGATAGGGCAGAAATTTGAATGATGCGTTCGCCGGCCGAAAGGCCGTGCGATTCCGTCCGAGTTATCATGAAATCCATCGCAGCAACGGGCAGAGCCGCGTCCGACTTCGTTATCTAATAAATGGATCCCTTCCAGAAGGTCGGGGTTTGTTGCACGTCATTAGCTCTAGAATTCTTACGGTTAATCCGAGTAGCCAGATACATCAAACAAATATAACTGATTTAACCAATAATGAGCCATTCGCAGTTTTCACAGTCTGAATTTTGTTCCATAATTACACATGCCATCGGCTTAAATCTTTTGAGACAAGCATATGACTACTGGCAGGATTCAACCAAGGTATGCATTCCTCTTCGACCAATATGCACCCCACGTCCGTGAACGAGCTAAAACGCGCCGTGGAGAAAGGTCGTGTAAGAGAAGCGTAACGCTAATACTGAGGGCAAACGAGAATCGTTAGATCCATGCCACATATATTGTTCCGTATACAAAGAGAACCAAGCAAGAATGCCTCCAATGTGCCACAACGCAAAGCATGCGCTTCGACGAGGTGGGATCAAAGAGACCGCATTCCCAAGGTTCATTCTCACGCCGAAATGCGACGATAGAACGAAAATGAAAACATCTTGATCAATCCAACCGATACCATTGATTAGGGTAGCCAACACAGAAAACCCACAATACGCTCAAGGGCGATACAAGCCTTGCCGCACCAACTGAAGAGGTCTGAAAGCATGGAAGGTTGTTGCAAACGCCGCAGCCAACCACACGTAACAAACACCAAACAACCACTCATCCCCTTTACGGTCCAACATCCGCCGAAGCCACCAGACTGAGAAGCCCACCCGTTCGGTCAAGACCAAAACAAGCACCAATAAAGCCAAAACAGCCCCAGAATGCACGACACGATGGAAAATCAGGAAGGGACGTCAGGAAGGGGACATGCAGGAAGGGACATCAGGAAGGGTCGTCAGGTAAGGGTCATCAGGACGGGTCCAGGGGTACCGTGGCTTGTGAGTATCCGTTGCATCATCGCTTGCTTATATATATCCCACGTGGAAAGGAAAAGTCGCTCATGTTGCTCGTAGCAACAAAGAACCAAACGACTCCGTAGCCATGATCAGAGCAAAGCTCAATCAACGCATGGAAACATCATCGTCCAGATCAACGTCCACCTAACGAGTCCCCTTCACCCTCAACAACCCGCATACGAATGAGTCGAAACCCGCTTACGCAAGCGGCCAAATTGTCACGTTTGGAAAGCGATGGATTCAAATCACTAACGAGGCAATGAGAAACGAGTCGGAACACGCACAATATATATAGAAGACCAGGCAGCAACGGAACCCGACAAGCAACGTACCCATCCACGAGCTTGTTGAACCAAGCAAGCGATTGAACAACGATCCCAGGATAGGCTTCACTGAGAACCGTCATCCCGGCTTGAGATTATCGAAAAGAGATAATCGTACTCGCCGGGTTGGAGCCGCAAGACGCAACCAACTAAATGCGGGCCGGCTTTTACGCCTAAAACGAATTTCACGATGGGCCCTCTGAGTCATCCAATCGCTTTCACGATTCGTCCATCCTCAACGGGTCATCATCGCTTCGTCCGTTCGGGGCTAAACCGCCAAGGCTTGATTGTCTTATCAAGCCCCAACCCCGATGCGCGCAAAAGTTACAACATCGATTAGAGGGCGATATTTTGACTCGACGTAATGCAGGAAGCACACAACGGGTTGGTTTTTCCCATAGGCCGACGGTGCCCGCACATCATTGCCTCGCAATACTACCACCCCTATATATAACTTTATTGGAAAAAACTTACAGTGAAGGAAACAGACATTGATTTTTTGAGGATCATCTTTTTTCTCCAAGTCGCTGACGACGGGCCGAGATACCAATCGGGGGCAGGGTTTCGTCCCCGAGAACATTGTCCGAAAGGGTCTACGACGACCCTAGACGAACCATTGTCGCTTCGGGGGAGCCTTCGTCCGTCTACGACGTGCCCTAGGCAACCATCGGGACAAGGTCTACGACGTCCGAGAAACCTTGGTCCAGGTCCTACGACGTCGAGGAAGCCTTGGTCGCTCGGGACAGGGTCTACGTCGGTCTGGAACGCGTCGCTTCAAAGGGCCGCTTCGAGGAGCCATGGTCGTCTATGTCGGGTCGACGAAATATTGATCGCTTCCGAGTCGCTCTAGTAACCTCAAATCTCTAGGCTCCTCCCCTTTTTCGAGCCACCAAGGCCAAACGAGTCACCAAGGTACCCTAATATACTACTTATTGAACAAAAACCTTAAGTGACCAAGGAACAGACTTGATGTTTCTGAGGAGTTCATACTTTTTCAAACCCAGGTCGCATACGTCAGCCTAGGGAACCGTCGGGGCAGGATTACGTCGGCCCCCAGGATCCCTGATCGAAGGTCTACGATGGCTAACGGAAACCTTTGGTCGCTTCGTAATAAGGCCTCTTCCGCTCGTCGAACGTCGGCCTAGGAACGCGTCCCGGGGCAGGAATTACGCTCGCCTAGGAAAGTCGTCTACGACGTCGGGAAAACCAACTTGGTCGGCTTCGTCATCAGGCCCTCGTCGTTCGACGTCCGGCCTTCGGAACGTCGGGCAGAATTACGTCGGTAAGGAAAGTCGGTTCTACGACGTCGCGGAACCAACCTGGTCGCTTCCGTTATAGGCCTCGTTCCTTCCGCGCTCGGCCTGGGACCGTCGGGGCAGAATTACGTCGGGCCTAGGAAAGTCGCGTCTACGCGCGTCGGGCAAAACTTGGTCCTTCGTAATCAGCGCCTAGTTCCGTTCGAGACCGTCGGCCTACGACATCCGGGGCAGAATTAACGTGGCCTACCCGGAAGTCGGTCTCATGACGTCAGGAAACCTTGTCGCTTTCGTAATAGGGCCCGTCGTCCTTCGACCGTCCGGACCTGGGAAACCGTCGGGGCAGAAATTACGTCGGCCTAGGAACAGCTCGTCTACGACGTCGGGAAAACCTTGGGTCGGCTCGTCGTAATACGGCCTCGTCGTTCGACGTCGGCCTAGAACATCGGGCAGAATTACGTCGGCCAACGGAAAGTCGGGATCTACCGACGTCAGGAAACCTTGGTCGCCTTCGTAATAGGGCCTCCGTCCTTACGCGACGTCGCGGCCCTGGGAAACCCGTCGGGGCAGAATTACGTCGGGCCTAGGAAAAGTCGTCCTAAACTCGAGCGACTCGGGAACCGGCTTGGTCGGTTCGTAAAGGCCTCGTCGTTCGACGTGCGCCCTAGGAAACCATCCGGGGCAGAATTGAGTCCGCCTAGTGGAAATTCGGTATACCTCCGAGCGAACGTCGGGAAAACCTTGGTCGCTTCCCCGTAATAGGCCTCGTGCCTTCGACGTCGGCGCTGGGAACCGTCGGGGCAGAATATACCAACGTCGGCCTAGGCAAAGGTGGTCCTAGCGACGTCGGGAAAACACTTGGTCCTTCGTATACGGCGCATCGTCGTTGCGAGTCGGCCCTCAGGAACGCATCGGAGCGCCAGAATTAGCGTCACGGGCCTAGGCGCCGGGAAGGCCGCTCGCGTCTACGGACGTGCCAACCCTTCGGTCCGGCTTCCGTAACTCGGCTCCGTCCTTCCGACGTCCGGGCCCTGGGAAGCCGTCGGGGCGCACGAATTACCTCGGCCTAGCGACCCGGGAACTCCGGCTCTCACGGACGTCGGAAAACCGGTTTGGGCAACCCGCTTCGTAATAGGCCTCCGGCCTCGTCGACGTCCCTAGGAAGCCATCGGCCCAGCAATCTACGTCGCCTAGGAAAAAGTGGCCTACGACGTCGGAAACCTTGTCCGCTTCGTAATAGGCCTCGTCCTTTGCGACGGTCGGCCCTGCGAACGTCGGGCAGCAATTACGTCGGCCTAAGGCCTGCGAACCACCGTCTCCTAGCGACTCGGGCAAACTTGTCGCTTCGTAACTACCGGCCCTCCGTCGTTACGACGTCGGCCTGGGAACGCATGCGGGGCAGGAAATTAACGTCCCTAATCCGGCAACCACAGCGTCTACGACGTCCCGGGAAACCTTGGTCCGCTCTCGCATACCGCGGCTCCGGTCGCTTCCGACCGCTCGGCCCTGGGAACCGTCCGGGGGCAGAATTGACGTCGCGCCTAGCCGCGCGGAAGCTCGGCTCTAACGCACGTCCGGCGCCGAACCCTTAAAAGTTAGGCCTAATCTTTTACTGCGCGGTGCGTCGGATCGAACGTCGATTTTGTTTTTTGAACTGCGGCATCATTTTCTGTTCTCCGCGATCTAGCTGCCGACTGGCCGGTCGGACCCGGACTCACTTGACCGATGTCGTCGATACTCCCTTGGAGCGATCCGATGATAGTTCGCTTNACATTAAGGTAGTTTCCTCTCCTAATCCAAGGGTGCTCTCGATGCTTAGCAGGACAAGGACATTTTGGAAGAAACTTATAGTAGCTTAATTCCTTAAGGGTCAGAGACGAATTTTGAGTTGCCTCTAGTTCATCTCTATACTTAATCTCATTACTTCTACTAAGTCGGGCGAGTCTCCTCTCTTTACTTATTAGTTCGTTAAGCTCATTAAACGCCCTAATCTCTCTATCCATTCTATTACGTCGCACAATATGGTCCATAACTCTCACAAGTCGCTCATTCCTACTCGGAGTGCTACGATGGCCAAAGCGGTTAGGTTGGGAGTGTTCTCCTAAGGTGCGGGCTCTAGGAGGTTGGTTTGGTTGAATTAGGTTGTTGGGATCAAGGATGTTACCACCTTCCATGATGTCGGATGGTAACGGTTACGAACAAAATCACGAAGAAAAAGATAGACTAAAGAGAATCCTAGAAAATAAAATAAAATCTCACTAGAAAGGAGTCTAGTGAGTAGACCTAATTAAGAATAAAAATTAATCTAAACAATAACTATTCCCCGGCAGCGGCGCCAAAAACTTGATGCGCGTGGATTGCAACACGCACTACGTTTTACCTCTCGAGGGATCTCGAGAAGCTTGCAATCCCCACCAGGCAGTGTACCTGACCGATGTAGTATAGTG
>LBNU01022890.1:0-10139 GCA_014162995.1 Artemisia annua
GATATTCAAAAAGTAGTAATTCGCAGTTTCTACTAGGTTTTTCGGTAGATTTAAATCTAAATAGAATTAACAATAGTTAAAATAAGATATTATTTCACTTTCTAATCTTTCAAATATGTCTAGTAACATCTTCTAAGTATTCTAGAGCTTCAAGTATGACATCACGGGACTTTGATATTAAAAAAGTTGTGAATTCGTAGTTTCTAGTGGGTTTTTCGGAAGATTTAAATCTAAATAAAATTAACAATAGTTAAAATAAGATATTATTTCAATTTTTAATCTTTCAAATAAGTCTAGTAACAACTTATAAGTATTCTAGAGCTTCAAGTATGACATCACGGGACTTTGATACTCAAAAAGTTGTAAATTCGCAGTTTCTACTGGGTTTTTCGGTAGATTTAAATTTAAATAAAATTAACTCTAGTTAAAATAAGATATTATTTCACTTTCTAACCTTTCAAATATGTTTAGTAACAACTTATAAGTATTCTAGAGCTTCAAGTATAACATCACGGGACTTTGATATTAAAAAAGTTGTGAATTCGCAGTTTCTCCTGAGTTTTTCGATAGATGTAATCTAAATAAAATTAACAATAGTTAAACTACGATATTATTTCACTTTATAATCTTTCAAATATGTCTAGTAACAACTTCTAAGTATTCTAGAACTTCAAGTATGACATCACGGGACTTTGATATTCAAAAAGTAGTAATTCGCAGTTTCTACTAGGTTTTTCGGTAGATTTAAATCTAAATAAAATTAACAATAGTTAAAATAAGATATTATTTCACTTTCTAATCTTTCAAATATGTCTAGTAACAACTGCTAAGCAATTTAGAGCTTCAAGTATGACATCACAGGACTTTGAGATTCAAAAATTAGTGAATTTGCAGTTTCTACTGGTATTTCGGTAGATTTAAATCCAATTAAAATTAACAATAGTTAAAATACGATATTATTTCACTTTATAATCTTTCAAATATGTCTAGTAACAACTTCTAAGTATTCTAGAGCTTCAAGTATGACATCACGGGACTTTGATATTCAAAAAGTAGTGAATTCGCAGTTTCTACTGGGTTTTTCGGTAGATTTAAATCTAAATAAAATTAACAATAGTTAAAATAAGATATTATTTCACTTTCTAATCTTTCAAATATGTCTAGTAACAACTTCTAAGTAATCTAGAGCTTCAAGTATGACATCACGGGACTTTGATATTCAAAAAGTAGTGAATTCGCAGTTTCTACTGGGTTTTTCGGTAGATTTAAATCTAAATAAAATTAACAATAGTTAAAATAAGATATTATTTCACTTTCTAATCTTTCAAATATGTCTAGTAACAACTTCTAAGTAATCTAGAGCTTCAAGTATGACATCACGGGACTTTGATATTCAAAAAGTAGTGAATTCGCAGTTTCTACTGGGTTTTTCGGTAGATTTAAATCTAAATAAAATTAACAATAGTTAAAATAAGATATTATTTCACTTTCTAATCTTTCAAATATGTCTAGTAACAACTTCTAAGTAATCTAGAGCTTCAAGTATGACATCACGGGACTTTGATATTCAAAAAGTAGTGAATTCGCAGTTTCTACTGGGTTTTTCGGTAGATTTAAATCTAAATAAAATTAACAATAGTTAAAATAAGATATTATTTCACTTTCTAATCTTTCAAATATGTCTAGTAACAACTTCTAAGTAATCTAGAGCTTCAAGTATGACATCACGGGACTTTGATATTCAAAAAGTAGTGAATTCGCAGTTTCTACTGGGTTTTTCGGTAGATTTAAATCTAAATAAAATTAACAATAGTTAAAATAAGATATTATTTCACTTTCTAATCTTTCAAATATGTCTAGTAACAACTTCTAAGTAATCTAGAGCTTCAAGTATGACATCACGGGACTTTGATATTCAAAAAGTAGTGAATTCGCAGTTTCTACTGGGTTTTTCGGTAGATTTAAATCTAAATAAAATTAACAATAGTTAAAATAAGATATTATTTCACTTTCTAATCTTTCAAATATGTCTAGTAACAACTTCTAAGTAATCTAGAGCTTCAAGTATGACATCACGGGACTTTGATATTCAAAAAGTAGTGAATTCGCAGTTTCTACTGGGTTTTTCGGTAGATTTAAATCTAAATAAAATTAACAATAGTTAAAATAAGATATTATTTCACTTTCTAATCTTTCAAATATGTCTAGTAACAACTTCTAAGTAATCTAGAGCTTCAAGTATGACATCACGGGACTTTGATATTAAAAAAGTTGTGAATTCGCAGTTTCTCTTGGGTTTTCGGTAGATTTCAATCTAAATAAAATTAACAATAATTAAAATACGATATTATTTCACTTTATAATATTTCAAATATGTCTAATAATAACTTCTAAGTAATCTAGAGCTTCCAGTATGACATGACGGGACTTTGATATTCAAAAAGCAGTGAATTCGCAGTTTCTACTGGTTTTTGGGTAGATTTAAATCTAAATAAAATTAACAATAGTTAAAATAAGATATTATTTCACTTTCTAATCTTTCAAATATGTCTAGTAACAACTTCTAAGTAATATAGAGCTTCAAGTATGACATCACGGGACTTTGATATTCAAAAAGTAGTGAATTCAAAGTTTCTACTGGGTTTTTCGGTATATTTAAATCTATATAAAATAAACAACAGTTAAAATAAGATATTATTTCACTTTCTAATCTTTCAAATATGTCTAGTAACAACTTATAAGTATTCTAGAGCTTCAAGTATGACATCACGGGACTTAAAAATTCAAAAAGTAGTGAATTCGCAGTTTCTACTGGGTTTTTCGGTAGATTTAAATCTAAATAAAATTAACAATAGTTAAAACAAGATATTATTTCAGTTTCTTATCTTTCAAATATGTTTAGAAACAACTTCTAAGTAATCTAGAGCTTCAAATATGACATCACGGGACTTTGATATTAAAAAAGTGGTGAATTCGCAGTTTCTACAGGGTTTTTCGGTAGATTTCAATCCAAATAAAATTAACGATACTTAAAATAAGATATTATTTCACATTCTAATCTTTCAAATATGTCTAGTTACAACTTATAAGTAATATAGAGCTTCAAGTATGACATCACGGGAAATTTGATATTCAAAAAGCAAGGAATTCCCAGTTTCTACTGGGTTTTTCGGTAGATTTAAATTTAAATAAAATTAACAATAGCTAAAATAAGATATTATTTCACTTTCTAATCTTTCAAATATGTCTAGTAACAATTTATAAGTATTCTAGAGCTTCAAGTATGACATGACGGGACTTTGATATTCAAAAAGTTGTGAATTCGCAGTTTCTACTGGGTTTTTCGGTAGATTTAAATCTAAATAAAATTAACAATAGTTAAAATAAGATATTATTTCACATTCTAATCTTTCGAATATGTCTAGTAACATCTTCTAAGTATTCTAGAGCTTCAAGTATGACATCACGGGACTTTTATATTAAAAAAGTTGTGAATTCGCAGTTTCTAGTGGGTTTTTCGGAAGATTTAAATCTAAATAAAATTAACAATAGTTAAAATAAGATATTATTTCACTTTCTAATCTTTCAAATAAGTCTAGTAACAACTTATAAGTATTCTAGATCTTCAAGTATGACATCACAGGACTTTGATACTCAAAAAGTTGTAAATTCGCAGTTTCTACTGGGTTTTTCGGTAGATTTAAATTTAAATAAAATTAACTCTAGTTAAAATAAGATATTATTTCACTTTCTAACCTTTCAAATATGTTTAGTAACAACTTCTAAGTATTCTAGAGCTTCAAGTATAACATCATGGGACTTTGATATTAAAAAAGTTGTGAATTCACAGTTTCTCCTGAGTTTTTCGGTAGATGTAATCTAAATAAAATTAACAATAGTTAAAATACGATATTATTTCACTTTATAATCTTTCAAATATGTCTAGTAACAACTTCTAAGTATTCTAGAACTTCAAGTATGTCATCACGGGACTTTGATATTCAAAAAGTAGTAATTCGCAGTTTCTACTAGGTTTTTCGGTAGATTTAAATCTAAATAAAATTAACAATAGTTAAAATAAGATATTATTTCACTTTCTAATCTTTCAAATATGTCTAGTAACAACTGCTAAGTAATCTAGAGCTTCAAGTATGACATCACGGGACTTTGATATTCAAAAAGTAGTGAATTCGCAGTTTCTACTGGGTTTTTCGGTAGATTTAAATCTAAATAAAATTAACAATAGTTAAAATAAGATATTATTTCACTTTCTAATCTTTCAAATATGTCTAGTAACAACTTCTAAGTAATCTAGAGCTTCAAGTATGACATCACGGGACTTTGATATTCAAAAAGTAGTGAATTCGCAGTTTCTACTGGGTTTTTCGGTAGATTTAAATCTAAATAAAATTAACAATAGTTAAAATAAGATATTATTTCACTTTCTAATCTTTCAAATATGTCTAGTAACAACTTCTAAGTAATCTAGAGCTTCAAGTATGACATCACGGGACTTTGATATTCAAAAAGTAGTGAATTCGCAGTTTCTACTGGGTTTTTCGGTAGATTTAAATCTAAATAAAATTAACAATAGTTAAAATAAGATATTATTTCACTTTCTAATCTTTCAAATATGTCTAGTAACAACTTCTAAGTAATCTAGAGCTTCAAGTATGACATCACGGGACTTTGATATTCAAAAAGTAGTGAATTCGCAGTTTCTACTGGGTTTTTCGGTAGATTTAAATCTAAATAAAATTAACAATAGTTAAAATAAGATATTATTTCACTTTCTAATCTTTCAAATATGTCTAGTAACAACTTCTAAGTAATCTAGAGCTTCAAGTATGACATCACGGGACTTTGATATTCAAAAAGTAGTGAATTCGCAGTTTCTACTGGGTTTTTCGGTAGATTTAAATCTAAATAAAATTAACAATAGTTAAAATAAGATATTATTTCACTTTCTAATCTTTCAAATATGTCTAGTAACAACTTCTAAGTAATCTAGAGCTTCAAGTATGACATCACGGGACTTTGATATTCAAAAAGTAGTGAATTCGCAGTTTCTACTGGGTTTTTCGGTAGATTTAAATCTAAATAAAATTAACAATAGTTAAAATAAGATATTATTTCACTTTCTAATCTTTCAAATATGTCTAGTAACAACTTCTAAGTAATCTAGAGCTTCAAGTATGACATCACGGGACTTTGATATTCAAAAAGTAGTGAATTCGCAGTTTCTACTGGGTTTTTCGGTAGATTTAAATCTAAATAAAATTAACAATAGTTAAAATAAGATATTATTTCACTTTCTAATCTTTCAAATATGTCTAGTAACAACTTCTAAGTAATCTAGAGCTTCAAGTATGACATCACGGGACTTTGATATTCAAAAAGTAGTGAATTCGCAGTTTCTACTGGGTTTTTCGGTAGATTTAAATCTAAATAAAATTAACAATAGTTAAAATAAGATATTATTTCACTTTCTAATCTTTCAAATATGTCTAGTAACAACTTCTAAGTAATCTAGAGCTTCAAGTATGACATCACGGGACTTTGATATTCAAAAAGTAGTGAATTCGCAGTTTCTACTGGGTTTTTCGGTAGATTTAAATCTAAATAAAATTAACAATAGTTAAAATAAGATATTATTTCACTTTCTAATCTTTCAAATATGTCTAGTAACAACTTCTAAGTAATCTAGAGCTTCAAGTATGACATCACGGGACTTTGATATTCAAAAAGTAGTGAATTCGCAGTTTCTACTGGGTTTTTCGGTAGATTTAAATCTAAATAAAATTAACAATAGTTAAAATAAGATATTATTTCACTTTCTAATCTTTCAAATATGTCTAGTAACAACTTCTAAGTAATCTAGAGCTTCAAGTATGACATCACGGGACTTTGATATTCAAAAAGTAGTGAATTCGCAGTTTCTACTGGGTTTTTCGGTAGATTTAAATCTAAATAAAATTAACAATAGTTAAAATAAGATATTATTTCACTTTCTAATCTTTCAAATATGTCTAGTAACAACTTCTAAGTAATCTAGAGCTTCAAGTATGACATCACGGGACTTTGATATTCAAAAAGTAGTGAATTCGCAGTTTCTACTGGGTTTTTCGGTAGATTTAAATCTAAATAAAATTAACAATAGTTAAAATAAGATATTATTTCACTTTCTAATCTTTCAAATATGTCTAGTAACAACTTCTAAGTAATCTAGAGCTTCAAGTATGACATCACGGGACTTTGATATTCAAAAAGTAGTGAATTCGCAGTTTCTACTGGGTTTTTCGGTAGATTTAAATCTAAATAAAATTAACAATAGTTAAAATAAGATATTATTTCACTTTCTAATCTTTCAAATATGTCTAGTAACAACTTCTAAGTAATCTAGAGCTTCAAGTATGACATCACGGGACTTTGATATTCAAAAAGTAGTGAATTCGCAGTTTCTACTGGGTTTTTCGGTAGATTTAAATCTAAATAAAATTAACAATAGTTAAAATAAGATATTATTTCACTTTCTAATCTTTCAAATATGTCTAGTAACAACTTCTAAGTAATCTAGAGCTTCAAGTATGACATCACGGGACTTTGATATTCAAAAAGTAGTGAATTCGCAGTTTCTACTGGGTTTTTCGGTAGATTTAAATCTAAATAAAATTAACAATAGTTAAAATAAGAAATTATTTCACTTTCTAATCTTTCAAATATGTCTAGTAACAACTTCTAAGTAATCTAGAGCTTCAAGTATGACATCACGGGACTTTGATATTCAAAAAGTAGTGAATTCGCAGTTTCTACTGGGTTTTTCGGTAGATTTAAATCTAAATAAAATTAACAATAGTTAAAATAAGATATTATTTCACTTTCTAATCTTTCAAATATGTCTAGTAACAACTGCTAAGCAATTTAGAGCTTCAAGTATGACATCACAGGACTTTGAGATTCAAAAATTAGTGAATTTGCAGTTTCTACTGGTATTTCGGTAGATTTAAATCCAATTAAAATTAACAATAGTTAAAATACGATATTATTTCACTTTATAATCTTTCAAATATGTCTAGTAACAACTTCTAAGTATTCTGGAGCTTCAAGTATGACATCACAGGACTTTGATATTCAAAAAGTAGTGAATTCGTAGTTTCTACTGGGTTTTTCGTTAGATTTAAATCTAAATAAAATTAACAATAGTTAAAATAAGATATTATTTCACTTTCTAATCTTTCAATTATGTTTAGTAATAACTTCTAAGTAATCTAGAGCTTCAAATATGACATCACGGGACTTTGATATTCAAAAAGTAGTGAATTCGCAGTTTCTACTGGGTTTTTTGGTAGATTTAAATCTAAATAAAATTAACAATAGTTAAAATAAGATATTATTTCACTTTCTAATCTTTCAAATATGTCTAGTAACAACTTATAAGTATTCTAGAGCTTCAAGTATGATATCACGGGACTTTGATATTCAAAAAGTTGTGAATTCGCAGTTTCCACTGGGTTTTCGGTAGATTTAAATCTAAATAAAATTAAGAATAGTTAAAATAAGATATTATTTCACTCTCTAATCTTTCAAACATGTATAGTAACAACTTCTAAGTATTCTAGAGCTTCAAGTATGACATCACGGGACTTTGATATTCAAAAAGTTGTGAATTCGCAGTTTCTACTGGGTTTTTCGGTAGATTTAAATCTAAATAAAATTAACAATAGTTAAAATAAGATATTATTTCACTTTCTAATCTTTCAAATATGTCTAGTAACAACTTATAAGTAATCTAGAGCTTCAAGTATGACATCACGGGACTTTGATATTCAAAAAGTAGTGAATTCGCAGTTTCTACTGGGTTTTTCGGTAGATTTAAATCTAAATAAAATTAACAATAGTTAAAATAAGATATTATTTCACTTTCTAATCTTTCAAATATGTCTAGTAACAACTTATAAGTAATCTAGAGCTTCAAGTATGACATCACGGGACTTTGATATTCAAAAAGTAGTGAATTCGCAGTTTCTACTGGGTTTTTCGGTAGATTTAAATCTAAATAAAATTAACAATAGTTAAAATAAGATATTATTTCACTTTCTAATCTTTCAAATATGTCTAGTAACAACTTATAAGTAATCTAGAGCTTCAAGTATGACATCACGGGACTTTGATATTCAAAAAGTAGTGAATTCGCAGTTTCTACTGGGTTTTTCGGTAGATTTAAATCTAAATAAAATTAACAATAGTTAAAATAAGATATTATTTCACTTTCTAATCTTTCAAATATGTCTTGTAACAACTTCTAAGTAATCTAGAGCTTCATGTATGACATCACGGGACTTTGATATTCAAAAATAAGTGAATTCGCAGTTTCTACTGGGTTTTTCGGTAGATTTAAATCCAAATAAAATTAACAATAGTTAAAATAAGATATAATTTCACTTTCTAATCTTTCAAATATATCTAGTAACAACTTATAAGTAATCTAGAGCTTCAAGTATGACATCACGGGACTTTGATTTTTAAAAAGTAGTGAATTCGTAGTTTCTACAGGGTTTTCGGTAGATTTAAATCTAAATAAAATTAACAATAGTTAAAATACGATATTATTTGATGAGACGAAAAGTGTTACGCTTTTAGGGGGTCATTTAAGCCCTAATTCGTATAAATGTGATCAAATATTGCCCTAAATCGTTCCTTTTGTAATTTTAGGTACTTTTGAGAGGAAATCTGGAAAACATGCATATTTGGACGTTTTTGGATCATAAAAGTGAAGAAAACGACAAAGTCTCAAAAGAAGCTGGAATTGCTACCTGACGGCGTCAGAGTCACAACGTGACGCCGTCAGCAAACGTTGACAAAGGAGTGAAAACCAATTTTCAAATGACGGGCAAGAAAGAATTTGGAGATTTACACCTGACGCCGTCAGGTGTTATTGATGGTAGGCCGTCAGGTTATATTTTAAAGAGTGACGGCCCAGAAGAAATTAAAGGGCGACGGCGTCAGAAATGGATCTAGGTTGCGCCAAAAACTGATGCTGTTGGTTTTGTGACCTATACAACAGTGTTTTTACCTCTCGATGGGATTCTCAAGAGGCTTACAACCCACACAGGCAGTGTACCTGACCGATGTTAGTATAGGATAGGTGGTAAAGTAACGGGGAATTGGATCAGGTCTCTGCAGCAGGGTAATAGTGTTCGTTAGGACAGAAAAACTACCTATAGGTCTAATGTGAAGGAATATTCTTTTTGTTTTTTATATTTTTTATGAAAGCAAGTAAAATTCGGTTTTGAAGGAGTGGGCGGAATTAAGGTTTGCTAGTCAACTATATACCCGAGATAACTTACAATTGCAAATAAAATATAAATTAACTAAACTATTGTGGTTGTGATAATTATATGGATGAAAAGTTGTGTTTTATCTTAGACTTCATACTCCTAACATCTTTTACCCGGTTAATTGATAGGTCATGCTCACTTCTGTGTCGGCCATGAACGCGGTTACTTCCTAATAAACTCATGGCGTGGCCACCTAACCCCTCATCTCTCCCCACTTCTATGAGCCTTCTTCATCTCCCTCCCTATGCCCCCATAGCACGACAACCACTAGGATCTCGTAAAACACGTGCTCACTGCCCGCTTAAATACTACCTTCAATTACCTCGTATGCCTTGGCATACACTGCTTTCCCAAGACGTTCAAGCACAGTTACCATAAAGGAGGTTGAGCCAATTTCTTGAGCCTAACATTGGACATGGAAACAATTCATCCACAACAAACAACAACACATCAATTAACCAATAATTAAATGTTAGGTTTCATAGATCTAAGCAAACACAAGAGAATTTAGCCATAACAATGTTAATTAAAAGACAAGTAAAAGAGAATCAACCACACAATAAAATATTGATTGAATTTGAAGTGAGGACTTATCCTTTAATTAAGCAATGAGGTTCCAAGGGTTGGAACCCTAAAAAGTACAGAAAATTCGTCTAGGGTTTGGTGCCAAAAAGTTCTCCACAAAAGTTCCACACTAAGAATGAAAATTAGAAAATATATATAGACTTTTACACCTCTGACGGCGTCAGGTTTATAGGTACTGACGCCGTCGCCCGGCCGCCATAAAGGTTTCTCGGATGG
>LBNU01022891.1:0-31924 GCA_014162995.1 Artemisia annua
GCTATCTTAGGGATGGTTGCTATTTGGAGAGAGTAAAGATTAGTTTGTGAATGTCTAAGCATTAAGTGCACAAACTCCGCAACCTTTACTCTCTCTTATGACTCCTATATATACACAAGTAATTTACAACCGTTATGAAAAAGACAAAAGATTACATCAGCCTAGTTGAGACAAAATACTTACGTATTTTGTCTCTGTTACATAAGTCTATTTTGGGTATAGGACAAGGCATCTTTCTGAGGTCCAGTTATGACTCCATACTGAACCCACACCATTCAGAGAAAGACTTGGGTATAATTCTTTTGATTAATTTCTAATAAAGAGTTAAACGTTGAAAATCTTGTTTCTTATCTTTTACGTTTTTAGTTATTAATCTTTGCATCATTATGCTATGTAACTTGGTTAGATTAACTCGATAGTTAACCATTAACCAAGTAAAAGGGACCAACAAAATGTAGTAGTGAATTTTGTGTAATGAAGTCTTTTGAATGAATGAATGAAATGAAGTTGTTATTGTAATGCATCTATTGTTTGGTTTAAGCTTACTTGTACTGCAAATGGACAAAAAATTCTCAAAAAAATCACCTATGCAAATGGTCACATGTATGAGAATCTTAGAATGTTAGAAGTTGCCAAAAATGTACCAAAAAGCTCCATCTGCAAATAGCCATTTTGATTGACATTTGCATATGGACAGCAAAGTGAAAATGGACAAAATGTATCAATAGTTAGTAGACTCTTTATACTGTTTTTTTCCCCATTTATGCACTATATAAACAGCCTTGAAGATTGTCACTTGCATATCTATAGCAAAGTGAAAGTATGAGTTCCAAGAAGAACATCAAACAAGGTATTTTTCGCAACTTTTATACTGTTATAAAATTTGTTTATTTATATATTATTATTATTATTATTATTATTATTATTATTATTATTATTATTATTATTATTATTTTTATTATTATTATTATTATTATTATTATTATTATTATTATTTGTGTAAAAATAATTGACATATCCAGTAGTGAAAGTGAAGAAGATTGTTATCAATACTCATAAGTTGATTATTTACCAAAGACAGAACAATCAAATTCTGTCAAGCCAAAGAAGTTTCAAGGTAGCAGCAGTTCTGTCAACCCTAAAAAATATTATAAGCAACTTTTTGATCAGAGGGAGCAGGTTCTTGATTTGCCAAATAAGGAGAATTCTGAAGATTTTGGCATCAAGCCATTTGCTGCCAAAGTTGCCAAAGATGTTTCAACAGGGAAAGGAAAAAAGACCAGGGGTTAATATGCAGTTGTAATGTACTTGTGATGGTTTGCATGACCAATAATAAAAATATTGACTTTTTAAAGTCAATGTTCTAGTATAATAAGTTAACCTAATTTGCAGCTGTATAATGTACTTGTGATGTTAATGTAATGGCAGTTTATTTACTGAATTATAAATGTTATCCGTTTTGGTATGTTAAATTACATACTTGACTTATGAAAGTCAAACATACCAAACAACAATGTCAATGTGTTAGTATAGTATGTTAAATTACATAGTTGACTTATCAAAGTCAAACATACCCAATTTTTCACCATGAATACAAACATAACAAAAGTAAATAAGACTTAATAAATGTCAAACATAACAAAGTCTTACAAATAGACATAACCAAGTCTTACATAACATAACACTACCTTACATAACATATGAAAGACTAACATAAAAGTCAAACATAACAAAGTCAAACATAACAGTCTTACAAAATATTGTTTAACTTAACAAATTCAAACATAAGCAAGTCTTACATAACAAAGCCTGAAAAAAAACCATTTGCAGTCCTTTTTCTTGGTGATCTCATTGTTGGTGCAGATGGCCTAACAATTGGTGGAGATGGATTCACAGTTGGTGCAGATAGCCTAACAACAGGTGGAGATGGGTTGACAGTTGGTCTAACACTTGCAGGTGGCCTAACAACAGGTGGATATGGGTTGACAATTGGTCTAACACTTGCAGGTGGCCTAACAATAGGTGGGGTTGGCCTATGAGTTGTTGCAGATGGTCTAACACTTGCAGGTTTGTTAGGCCTATGAGTTGGTGCAGATGGTCTAACACTTGCAGATGATTGTAATGGCTTGACTCTTGGACCTCTTTGACCTTTGCATGATCTTTTGTTATGACCTGATTCACCACAATTTTTGCAAGTTATACTTTTACCTTGTCTACTTAACTTCCCATTTTTCACCATGTTATCATATATCTCAACTGCACTTTTCCTCCTCTTTTTTGGTGGTCTACCAACAGGAGGGTGATAGTCTGGTGGTGTTATTGTGATTGGGCATGGTGACTTTTCCCACATATCTGGTGCCCTAGTTGGATTTACCTTGAACCTATGCATCTCTTGCCAAGTAGACAACCAATAACACTCACTGACCCAAGTCTCAGGTATTCCAGGGTCCATCCCATTACTAGCCATGTCCCAGATGCATGCCACTGCATGCTTGCATGGCATTCTTGTGAGTTCCCACTTCTTACATGAGCAAGTCCTCTGATTTATGTTCACAACACATTAATCTCCATGAGGATCAGTTGCTTGATATCTATCTCCTCCATTCCATGTAACAATGACATCAGCAGCATTCTTTTTAATGATATAGAACATCTTTTTGGCATTAGGTGTAAGAGGTCCAACACTCTTGCTGATTTTTTGTTGCACAATGACTATCCTTTTCATAAGGTAGTGTCTAATGAATTCCAGGCAAGTGATGATGGGCTTATCCCTGCCATCTAATAGTTGTCTGTTGAGAACCTCACACATATTGTTCAACAACACATCACACTTTGGTCTTCCTAAATTGACAAAATCATTGACAATACATTAGTTAACAATACCAATATCATTGACAATACATTAGTTAATCTTATCATTGTTCTTCTAAATTTGTTCTTATTCTTACTAGAGAAATGAGACTTGCTCCAATGTTGAGGTGGAATCAATTTCAGCCAATCATAAAGTTCCTTATTAGTTCTTCTAATTTCATCCATGTTTTTTTTCAAACAACTGCACAGTAGGTGATGTTGCACACCTCCACAACAGTTATTTAAATTGTTGCCCCCTCCATTCTAATTTCATGTTGTCATAGATATGTTTCAAACAATATCTATGCTCAGCTGCTGGGAACATTTCTTGCAGGGCAGGTATAAGACCCTGACACACAAGTACAGATATAATCAAGTTATAATAGGTGCAGTGCATGAATAACAGAATAAATGTATTGAAAAACAATTAGTAAGTACCTTTTGTCTATCTGTCACAAAAGTGAAATTTGAATTCCTGAATAGCTCCAAGTCATCTCCTAAGCAGTCTAGAAACCACTTCCAAGATTGTTTGTTTTCAAACTCAACCACTGCGTAAGCCAAGGGATATATCCCATTATTTGGATCAACCCCCACAGCAGTCAATATCTGTCCTGGATATGGTCCAGACATGAAACAACCATCAAGACCCAAGAGATCTCTCTTTCCAGCTTTAAATCCACCTTTTAAACCTCCCAAGCATACATAGATTCTTTTGAATTGACATGTTGTACTATCTGGTGCACAGTTTCTATCCACATCAATCTTTATTGTTGTGTATGGATTTTGTTCTTGCAATTCTAAGGCATAGTCTCTTAACCTAGCATACTGCTGGATGTAATCCCCTTCAACCCTATCCTGTGCCATTTGTTTTGCCCTAAAAACTTTTGCACTTGAAACACCTAATTCATATTTCTTTTGTATTTGATCTTTCAAAGCAGATAACGGTATCTTGGGGTTTGGTTTTAGTGATTCTTCTACTATTTTGGAAAGAAACTTAGTTGTACACTTTCTCACATTTCTTGTTTGTAAATATGTATGGTTATCTTCAAAGATCTTCACATACCAAGTTTGTTCCCTTGATTTTGAACAGTATAGCAGCCATGGACAAGATTGAGTATCTATAACATTGACTTTTTTTTCAATCTGTGATCCACTAGGCCCAGAACATGGTGACTTTTTTTTCTTAATCTTCTTGGGCTTATCAACCTGTGATCCAGTTGGCCCACTAGGCCCAAAATGAGATTCCCTGACATCACTAAAAATAGGTACAATTCCTCTACACTCAGCCCTTACCCTGGTTTTATCATTCCTTGTCAAGTATAAATCCCTTTTTGAATCAACTGAAATTCTTGTAACAATCTACTTTATTAAATATTTGTTACCAAAACTTTGCCCAACAAAAAAGCTGTCAGTGTAGAACTTCCCATCTACAGCTTTGTGTTGATTTGCTAACTTTTTTAAGGCTCTTTTCCTATTACACTCTGGATCATTTGAATCAGTGCCACTTCCAAAATCTTCCAAGTCTTCTTCTTCTAAACATGGTTCATTTTGTTCAACTGGTTCATCTTGGGCCTCATTACATCCTACCCACTCAACATTAGCATCAGTGTGCTTCCTAAAATCTTCCATATCTACCTCAAAATCATCAATAATATTCTCCCCATCCATATCAAAATCACTATCTTCACTGTCATCACTATCAGAACTCTCCTCACTACCATCACTCTGATGATCACTAACTACACCATCTGCATTGTGTGGTTCACTAGCAGTAGGGTTATCATTTGGGTCAGTTTGCTTAGGCCTAGCACTTGACTCTCTCATTTCAGGGTCTAGGTTACAAAAGAATGGATCAAAGTTATCTCCTAAGTTAGGAACCTCATTTGGGTCAGTTACTTTAGGCAGGTCAACAGGGTGCATAACATACAGCTCAATGAGTTTACACTTATCAACATGCTTTATCAACCCCAAAACATCACTGTCATTGTTTAACATATAAAGACCACTGTCTAAATTGCCATTTGGAATTTTATAGCAATATTGCATATTGGGATTGACATGACCTAAGCCTGCTAACATATTTTTTACTTCAACTATTGAAAACCCATCTGCATCAATTTGATCAAACCAACTTACCTTTCCAGCATTGTAGACACGCTTTGGTGACCTAGTAAAGTAACCACCATGGTGTCTCTAGGGAGAAAACAGTTGGAAATTTACCTGTTGCAACAACAAACATGATTTAAAACTCCCAACATTAACAGATTTGTACAAACCATTAAACCCCCAAAACAACCATAAACCCTAAATTACAATAACAAAATTAACTTACTGTATACGTNAACTTACCTTTCCAGCATTGTAGACACGCTTTGGTGACCTAGTAAAGTAACCACCATGGTGTCTCTAGGGAGAAAACAGTTGGAAATTTACCTGTTGCAACAACAAACATGATTTAAAACTCCCAACATTAACAGATTTGTACAAACCATTAAACCCCCAAAACAACCATAAACCCTAAATTACAATAACAAAATTAACTTACTGTATACGTGGTATGGATCAAATGTATGACCATCAGGTCTCAAGACCCATTGACAAAGCAACATTTAGGGTTCTTCTCAATTAGGGTTTTTTTTGGGGGGGGGGGAGAATTTGATCGGGTAAAGTATGAGGATGAGATGTGAAATCAGTGTCTTGGGCAATATAACACTTTCAATTAGCGGGAAAGGTAAAAAGACCAAGATATCCTTGTGTAATTATAATAAATTAATCAATAAGCCATGTGTTTCTCACATGATACACGTTTGTAAAGGAATCGTTAAATTTGGACCAAAATTGGAAGCCACGTGGCCTTTTGGACTGATATATATCGTTTTTTGAATATTGGACCAAAAGTGCAATTTTGATACAACCACAAGGACCAAAAATGTAGTTTACTCAAAAAAAATGTATTACACTACATATTGAGATATGTGGTTTCAGCGTGCCTTGTTACGAATCAGGTCGGGTCAGGTAAAATGTTTAAAGCTCTAATTACATCAACACTTAATAGATGTATTGGTGTCTATTGTTCAACTTTACTAGTGGTAGTGATTTCGAAAATTTTATCTTAAAATGAATCGTAGGTTGTATTTTGTATTCACATGTAATGTTTATGACTTATGATTCGTTGTGTTTTAGTGTGCAAAAACAACAAGTACACAAAAATATCAACAAAGTGGAGTCAAAATTATCGTGAGTGACAACAAGACGTGNAAGACCAACTTGAAAGACAGGGGAACTTAAACCAATAATAAAAAACGTAAGGTTAACCTTTAAAGACAAACGCACAAAGGAGCGGGAGAGAAGAATGGATCTCTCGCTAGGGCGAAGTTCGTTGGATCGCCCTTTACCGTTTCGACTCCTCTTAAAGTTTGCTTATCGTTTAAAAGTTTTCCAAAACGCAAGTGATACAAAGGCAAGTTTTGATCTTAGGTTTGGGAACTTATTAATGTTCACACCCCCAGTTGGGAAGTGTTCTGCCTTGATTTTCGGCGGTAGATTTTATTGTTGTAATTATTAAACAAAGAAAACGGGAAAATCTTTTTGTGTTTTTAATCTTTTATAGATATATTAAATATACTAGAAACAAAAGAAAAATATTTTTTTGGCTTTTTATAAGTTTTTGAAAGCGATAACTTCTTTCGAAGGTTCTACAAGACTAATCGTTACAACCTTTTACGAGACTTTCGCACATAGCCTCCCCGGCAGCGGCGCCATTAGATTCGTTGTGTTTTAGTGTGCAAAACAACAAGTATTCAAAAATTTTAACAAAGTGGAGTCAAAGTTATCGTGAGTGACAACTAGACGTAGAGAAATACAAGTAAACCTTTTAGGAAAAAGATTACCTCGTAAACTCGTGCAATGTGATATTTGTGAGACCGGGAAGTGATTTCCCGAGTCGTACCCCAACGAGGTGTGAATAGAAAGCTTCGTGAAAGATCGAGATTAAAGACTTGTATGTTTGGTTGAGAAAGATTGTTTGGTTTTATGGTACGTTAAATTAACGAAATTGGAAAAATTAATGAACGAGGAAGAAAATAAAATAACCTAAAGGGAACAAAAGGCAAATGGCAAACTAGGGAAATCCTAAAATACTACGGGAATCAAAAATAGGTATCGGGAATCCTAAAATACAAATTAAACAAATAACGTGACGTTTATTCTAAATAAACGTCAACGTACAAATAAAAACGCGAAATTATTGCTACGCAAATCCTACGGGCCTAAAAATAATTTTCTAACGCACTAAAAGACAAAAGAAAATTTTAGAAAAAAGAAAATTAAAAATTTAATAAAAATTCTATTTATTATTAATTAATAACTAATTAAACAAAATTAATTCAAATTAAATACTTAAACTACCTAAATAAATCTAAAACTTTTTTGGAAATTTAATTAAACTAAATTAAACTTAAGAAAAATAAAAACTTTAAAAAATCACTTATTTATAAGCTGGAATAAGCAGTTTAATGAAATAAGCTTAAAAAGGAGTTTCTACTATAAAAATAAAAAAGGGGAAGTGTAACATTGAGAAGTCCCTAGGGCAGTTGGTGTTTGTGTGTGTGTGGTGTGTCTGTGTGTGCAAGAGGTCAGGGGTTCGACCCTAAATTTTTGCACCAAGTTTATTTACTATTTTTTTTTCTTTTGCAAAAACACTTTAACAACAATAATAAACAACTTTTATGAACCAACTTTTACTGAAAAGCTTTAAATAAGCTTGTGCAAACTCAATTTCTCAACAGTGGTTAAGTTTTGTGCATTCAGTGAGCTTTTTTTGAGATATAGCAGCCAACAAATAAGCAAAAACCAAAGGCAAGACTAGGCATATAATAGCAAACACAAACTAAGGCAAGAACCAACAACTAGAGACAACAAATCAATCAAGCTAGATCAAGCAAAACCAAATATCAAACAAGCTCAGTGTATGCTGAGTATACTAGCAGCCTAGGGGGTTCAAGAGGCAACCAAAAAAAGGTAATTTAAGCTAGGGAAATGAGCACTAATGGGAAATCAAAAAGCACAAATGAAAAGGCAGCATGGGTGAGTGCACAAATCAACAAGGATCAAATAAAATGATCAAGGAATGACCAAGTTATGGGCAAAAGGAAAAATGGGTCAAATTGCACAAAGGCTGGGTGCAGGGCACATGTTTGTCAAACAAGCACTTTCATAAGCACTTCTACCTAGGTAAATGGGTTCCAAAATCAAAATTTCTTTCTGACTTGTATTAACAAGCTGGCAAAGATCATAAAACAACAAATCTTATAGATTTCCAAACAAGATTGAACCCTACAAACCCCCTAGAAATCTGTCCCACTCCAACAGGTATGCACATTCTGACTTTTTGAGAGTTTTGCAACACTTGACTTTTTTGAAATTCTAAGGGTCCTAAGTAACTAATTGTGATGTATTAACCTAATATGATGCTAAATTAAGCTAGCCTAACAGTTTCTATAACCAAAATGAGGATTAAGAATCCTCAATTCCCAACAGTTCTGCAATAATCAAGGCTTAAGGCCAATTTTGACTTTTTAACTAAACCTACTGAATTTTATGCTCTAAATGATCTAGCAACACCTAATGTAGCATGTCTCAACTAGAATTAACAACAAAAGCTAACAAGAACTCAGCTAAAACTCTTAAACCAAACACCCCTATAAAACTGATTTTAAAACTTTTCAAAGCAAATACAAGAATTAATCCATGAATTTGAAATCTTAGCTTACACTAACACTACACAAGCATAAATAAACAAGTAATAACAGCAAACAACAACAATAATGAGGAAGAACAGATTTATGCAAAGAAAGTGAAAAATTGTCTTACAAGGAGTCCAAAACAAGTGAGCAAGTGAGAACCAGAACCCTTATCATTATCCTAGCACTCCCATGAGTTCTAAACCAGATCCACAAGCATCACTGCAACTGCTTCTTCTTTCCTCTTCATTATTTTTTTTTATGTTTTTGATTTTCTTTGTATTTTTTTTCTTTTCTGAGTTTCCTTGAATTGATGCTTCTAAAAGCTTTTTAGACAACTTATATAAGCTACTGAAGTGATTTAGAACATAAATTAAGAGAAACAACAATAATTTGCAAGAATTTTAAATTGAGTAAAAAATTGAATTTGCTTGAAACTGAAAGAAACTTAAATTAACTTAACAATACTGAATTACAATTGAAATTTAAGAACAATGAAAGAAAAATACAAAGAAAGGGATGCCTTAAAGGCTTATACAAGGAACCTATTTATACTAGATAGAAATTAGGTTAATTCTTCACTTGTGTGCTTCTTCTGTGTGAGATATCAGTGCAAAATCCACCCTTGTGCTTTTGTGAGTAAATCCCATTCCTTGGATTAAAGTAAACTGATCTCAGCCCTTCAATTGGATTTTGGCGCCACTTTGGAGTTGTGGATTGGTGAGGTGGCAGTGGTAGGTATGGGTTTGTGAGAGGTTGGGGAAGGTGATAGTGGGTAATACTTTTGAGGTATTGGGAGGGGGAAGGAGTGTTGCAGGAAAAGGCAATGGAGGGGGTGAAGGTATGGCGGGTAATAGAGTGGAGAAGGAGACAGGGTATATGTTTGACTATTTGACTGGGGTGGGTTTAATAAACGGGGGTGTGGGTTTTGGGTTTATGGTGTTGGGCTGGAGTTATAATGGGCTAAGGGGTTTTTGGTGTAATGGGTTTAGTGGTTTTAGATGTAGTAGTTTAGGAATCCACTTGGTTTATTAGGAGTAAAGCCCAAGGACTACTAGTGTAAATTCTGTATTTTTGAGGGGCCAAAACTGCCAATCTTCCAAACTTCTACCAAGGGCTATATTTGACAACCATTGATTTCCCGGGGTCCTTTGTTGATATTTTCTTCAATTTAATTAACCAAGGACCATATTTGCCAATTTCACAAACTTGAGGGACTGAATTGTAAATTCTTCAACCAAGGACCAAATTTGACAACTTGTGACTTTCCAAGGACCAAAGTTGCATTTTCCTTCCAAAATATTCCACCAGGGGCCATTTCTGCCAATTCTGAAAGTTCAGGGACCAAACTTGCCAAATGTGAAACTTCAGGGACTAAACTTGTAACTTTTTGAAAGCTTTTCACCCAAAGATCATTTTTGATAAATTTTGACTTTTAAGAATTTGGTTTGACTTTTCTTTTCAAAATAAATGCTCAGGGACTAATTTTGTCAAGTTTTGAAAGTTGGGGGACTGAAACTGCCAATTATGCAAACTTTGTACGATTTTCATTTGTTTTTAATCATTTTGCATCTAAAACATATAAAACACGATCTTTGGGATATTTTCAGTATTTTGATGTATTTCCGAGTGTTTTCACGTGTTTTGGCAGTTAAAATATGATAAAAATGATGAGTATTTACACACTCATCAGTCAACGTTGGCTGACTGTGTCACCTTGTGACTCTGACGCCGTCAGGTAGGAAATCCAGCTTCTTTTGAGACTTTGTCGTTTTCTTCACTTTTATGCTCCAAAAACGTCCAAATATGCATGTTTTCCAGAATTCTTCTCAAAAGTACCTAAAATGACAAAAGGAACGATTTAGGGCAATATTTGATCACATTTACTCGAATTAGGGCTTAAATGACCCCTTAAAATGGGTACACTTTTCGTCTCATCAAATACCCTTACACTTGGGATTTGCTTGTCCTCAAGCAAATAAGCTTTTATTCCAATAAAAATATGAGTTAGGGGTCATTTGACACAAATATAAAAGTAATTACAACAAATAGTCATTCGACCCTAATCATAATAAGCACGGAAATCATATACTAGCACCTCACAAATAGTGTTTGGATACTCTCATCTCTCAAGTGTCATAGAATTATATCTCATAAATGAAAACGGAAAATATCTCTCACTACCTGTCATAGCAAATAGATTACCATAGGCTTGGGAGAGGATCAATTACTCTTCCACTAGGCGTAAGCACCTAAGATAAACTATCAAAGAGGGCTTCCAAAAGGGTTATAATGTAAGGTGTAGGGATATGATAAACACGGTTTGGTTGGAATAAAGGGTATTTTAATGGTGGCGAGTTAATTTTTCTCCCCTTACACTTGAACTTTTACATACTTTACAATTAACTAAACTTATGACTCGAATTAAGATAATCAAAACACTTGGAGTACTTTTAAAATATTTAGCACATATGAGGGTAATAATGTTGTTCTTCCCCATTACTCCATTACACTAGTACTTTACCCATGAGTCCCAATCGTCCCAAAACAATATGTACAAGGATATGACTCGACTTAGCAACCATATAATCAATTAGATATTTAACTAAGGGTTTAAACAAATGTTGGTCACAATAATGCACTAAAGATGAGTGCATACAAGGTAGGCTAAGGCGATTTGGGTGCACATTTAAGTGGGGTGTAACAAATTCTTCCTTTAAGTATAATGCTTAAAGTTAGAAACGAAAAGATAGGCTCGGAGGGGTGTACTAGGGGTATCGTGTACCAAAAATGGGTACAACGCAAAGGTGTGGGAGAATTACTTGACCAATGTAGTCAAAGTAATTATAACAAAAACACAAGTGTAAAACAAGGGTTAATCCTAATGCCTCTTATCATGTAGTAAATCTAACTACACGTAGTCTCACTTTTGGATTCGAGATGGTCCTAACGCAAGTTCTAGAATCTAAGTGCTACCGGTACATACATCATAGCATAAATGCTTTTCCTACCAATTCTAGGGGCGAGCCTCACATATTTGGGGTGGAAAAAATTTTTAGTGGTACGGTTTTGTGCTAGTCATATGACTCCTATCCATGAGACGCTCATTAAGACCAAAGTTTCACTTATATGTTATAAAACTTTTTTAATTTGGCACTAAAATTACCCTAACAGATATTTCTCTCAGTTTTATTACACATCTACCATTAAACAAACAAAAATCAAGTGTAATTGCATTCTTTAAGGAATCGTAATTTACCCCCCCCCCCTACACTTAAGATGAACACTGTCTCCAATGTTCAAATAATAAGATGTAAAAGTAAATAAGGTAAAGAATGAAATCAAATACTCCCCTGATTCGCTCGGTGGATAAAGTGGTAACATGGTTAGATCTTCTTCCAAGAAAATGAACGCTCAAAGCTCCCCTTCCGAAATATAAATCATCTTCTTGTCCAAAATAACTTGTTAAACTTGAGAAAACAAACACGAAACCGGCATAACATCGGCGGGATAAATCTGAATAAGGATATAATGCTTGTGGAATGAATATTTTGCAGATTCCTGGAGTTTATAAGTTAGAGATTTTATAAAGCATTTTATGATTCTGGAAGAAAAAACAAAATTTTCAAAAATTCCAGAAAATTGAGCCTGACGCCGTCAGAAGTGATCTGACAGATTTTCATGTTAAGTTTCCGGAAAATTTCTGGAAAAACTCAATTCTTAATTCTTGGAAATCCTGCAAAATATCATTATGACTCGATACAAGCATTTGACTCAAACAATTACTAATATGTATGTCAATTTAATATTGTCATGATTCATGTTCATTTGTTCTTATAAACCGATTTAGATTTTCCTTACACTTATCTTTTGCAAAATACCTTTATATGTAGTTAAGACGAAGTTAAAAACAAAATAAAGCATTTTTTACAATTTAGAGACATGAATCAATAACAATAAAAATAAAACATACACACGGAAGCAAATAAAATCAAACAAACAAATAAATAAACACACAAAGCTTGGGTTGCCTCCCAAGAAGCGCTTTTCTTTATTAACGAGTCTTGTAGCTAGACTCAAAGTCCTTCTATCCTACGTAGGTGAGTTCCGCATCGAGGACATCCTTAGGGTTGATTTTGGTTGGAAGTGTCCTATTGGCGCGTTTTGTGAAATATGACCTCTCAAACTTCTCTCCATCCGGATCATATAGAGTCATCTTTATGTGCCATGATCCATCTCCTTCCTTAGGTGGCTTTTCCCAATTCCATTTATGTTTATCGCCTTCGCTTATCCACTTATTCATGGCTAGGTTAATTGGCAAAACTCCTAGGAAGTCAGTCATCTTTCTAAAAACTAGGGGATCTTCAAAGGGGTCTAACTCGGTGTCCCTAGCCAAAAGTTGTTCTACCATTTGTGTTCGGTTCACAAATTCGTCTTCTAGGTAGAATGGGCATTGGGGTCCTATGAAGTCTCCTTCTAACCATGGTCCGTATCTAGAGGGGCTCCTATTAACATCGGTTGATTCCTCAAGGGTGTCATAGGCATGTTTCTTAACATCATATACCGACCAAGTTTCTCCTTCTCCTATCGCTATCTTAGATTCCTTACAATCAATCATAGCACTTGCGGTGGCTAGAAATCCTCTTCCTATCAACAAGGGACATGTAGGGTCGCTAATCATGTCGAGGACGTAGAAATCGGCTAGAATTGTCAATTTCCCTATGTGAACTACCACGTCCTTTATTACTCCTACCGGGTATGCTACACTTCCATCCACTAAACCTATTATTACCTTGGTTTCTTCTAGCTTTCCTAGTTTGAGGGCGGTGTAGAGAGGTAGTGGAAGTAAGTTAAGGCTTGAGCCAAGATCGGCTAATGTGTCATAAGCCTCCGAATTACCGATCTTGCACGGTAGGACAAATAAGCCCGGGTCATCTAATTTCTTAGGTAGCTTGTTTCGAACGAAGGCGGTCCCTTTGTCGCCTAATTTGAGCTTCCTCTCGTATTTTTCTAAGAGGGCGTTATAGTATGGAGCTCGTGCTAAAACATCAATAACCGGACGTTCGAGGCGGAGTTCCTCGAATTCTTCGTCTAGGTTTTGAATGGGTGCTGTTTCAACTATGTTGTTGACCAATTTAGTGTTGGATACCTTATTCTCATGGTCTTTTTGAGGGATTTGGGTTTGTTTGAAACACGTGCTCATGGAATTGACCGAATAATATTGTAGACAAGAACTAGGAGACAAAACCGACGAAATGGCGTTGACGTTTAGTTTCGGGTTCTTGACCGTGTTGCTAGGGAGTGCTCCTATATCTCGGTCATTGAGAACTTTCAACAAAGTGTCAATTTTATTGGTCACCTCGCTTTGCTTTTGTTTCAAATCGGCTTCAAACTTTGCTAGACGAGCTTCTTGAGATGCCATAAAATTGGACATCAATTCTTCAAAATCATTGGTACTACCATAGTTGTTGGAAGGATTGTTGTTGAAGGTACGGTTCGAGGAGAGACCGTTGGGTTGCAAACGATTAGGTGGATTGGAAGAATTGGTTTGGGGCGTGTTTTGGTTTTGCTTCCACATAAGCTTCGGGTGGTTTCTCCATGAGGGGTTGTAGGAGTCACCATAAGGGTTTGGCTCAGGTTTGAAAGTGTACCACTTGTCTCCCGCTCCATCGGTACGCGAGGATGCGTAGTCCGCAAAAGCTTGTTCGGGGAGTTCCATGCAATCACGAGTGTCGTGGGGACCACTACATAATTCACAAGAAGAAGTGATTTTGTTCTCTTGGCTTGAAGATTTAGGAGCCTCGTAGGATTTCATAAGAAACATGACTTGGTCTTCAAGTTCTATGATCCTACGGTCGGAAGTGCTTGAATTGTTCAAAGGCAAAGATATTGCCTTGACCGTTTTATTCAAATCACGGGGATCATTCCAATTTTCGTTGTCATAAAGAGCAAGATCTTCTAGGAGATCCCATGATTGTTCCGCACTTAGATCACGTAGCTTACCACCGGCCGCTTGGTCAATGGTTTGCCTTGTGGGGAGATTGAGATGGTCATAGAAGATTTGGACTTGGAGCCAAAGGTCTATGCCATGGTGAGGGACTTTTTGAAGTAAGTCCTTGAATCGAGTCCATGCCTCGTAAAGGGTTTCGCCTTGACGTTGTTGGAACATCAAGATATCGTTCCTTAGCTTGGCAGTTCTTCCCGGTGGGAAAAACTGAGCAAGGAAACGAGTTGTGAGATCATCCAAAGAGGTGATGGATCTTGCGGGTAGACGCTCTAGCCATTGACTAGCATGGTCTCGCAGAGAGAATTGGAAGAGACGCAGTCGGGTCGTCTCTCGAGTTTCAACATCAAGGTCTATGGAATCTACGATCTTAAGAAAGTCCTTGAGGTGTTGATTAGGATCTTCGGAACGAAGTCCATAGAATGCACATCCGCTTTGCACCAACCGGATGGTGTCGGATCGCAAGGGAGACACATTGGCTCCTTGGGTGAGCTCAATGGTGTTTCGATAGCCTTGGTGGCTAGGACGGGAGGACTCTCCTAAAGTACGGGCTCTAGGAGGTTGGTTTTGTCAGGGTGGTTGTTGTGGTGGTGGGTTGTTGGGATCGAGGATATTACCACCTTCCATGTTGGCGGATGGTAATGGTTACGAACAAAGACACGAAGAAATAAGATAGACTAAAGAAAAACCTAGAAAAATAAAATAAAAAATCTCACTAGAAAGGAATCTAGTGAGTAGACCTAATAAAATAAAAAATTCAACCTAAACAATAACTATTCCCCGGCAGCGGCGCCAAAAACTTTGATGCGCGGGATTGTGACCACGCACTAGGGTTTTACCTCTCAAGGGATCTTGAGAAGCTTGCAATCCCCACCAGGCAGTGTACATGACCGATGTAGTATAGTGTAGTGGCAAGTACCGGGGGATTGATCGTTCTCTGCGGGAATAGTGTCGTTAGGATTGAAAAGCTACTCTAATAGGTCTAGGGGTGAGGGAAGATTCTTTTTGTATTTTATTATTTTTAGGAAAGCAAGTAAAAATCTCAGGTTTGAAGGAGTGGCGGAATTAGTTGCTAGTCAACTAACCCAAATAACTACTAATGCAAATAAAATAAAATAACAAGAAAGTAAATGTTTGTGAAAACTATATGGAGAGAAGTGTGTTTACTTAGATTTCCTTACTCCCTAACTATCTTTTACCGATTGATTAGTGTGTATTAATTGCGTGGATGACGGATTGTATTCCTTAATAACGGTCGTGGGGGTGTGTACGGACTTCCCCAACTCTATAAGCTCCTACTTCACTCCTATGTCGAGCCGGCTAAGAAGCTCCTAACATGGGATCACTAGAATTCGCTCATGCATTAAATACAATCAAATAACCTTAGTACACCTTGGTTCATGTTTCTTAAGACGTTCAAGCATGTTACCAACCGGAAGTCTGCCAGTTTTCTTAAGCCTAACATCGATAATCACCCATCCAATACAATTAATAACACACCATTCAATCAATAATCAATAGTTAGGTTTCATTAGATCTAAGCAAACACAAAGAAAACCTAGCCTAGCATGTTAAATAAAAGACAAGCGTAAGATAGAATCAAACAACACATAGACATATTGAATGATTAATTGATTACTTATCTTCAATGTAACATGAGAGATCCAAGGGTATAAAACCCTTAAAAAAGCTGCAAAAATCGTCTAGGGTTTCTCTCTAAAAAGTTCCACACTAATGACTAAAAATTATGAGAATATATATAGAAAATCAGATCTGACGGCGTCACGTTATAGCCTTGACGCCGTCACCTCGCCGTGATTAGGGTTTCTTGATGGCCTTCTTGACGTCGTCCCCCTTTAATCTCCCAAAATCCATTCTGGCCTATCAAGGCTTGACGCCGTCAGCTCCATGCTTGACGCCGTCTGGAGTACTATTACAGCAGATTTTAGCACTTTATCGAATTCTTCACTTTAATGCTCCAAAAATGTCCAAAATGCCTCCTTTTCCAGAATTTCTCTCCGAAGTACCTAAAATGCCAAAAGGAACGATTTAGGGCAATATTTGATCAAATAAATACGATTTAGGGCTTAAATAACCCCCGAAAAGCGGTACACTTTTCGCCTTATCAGTTGGATCTAAAGGATTTTCACATCCATCACAATAACGTTGATCGTACGAAGAATAATCTGGCTGAGGTGGGTAGTCGGAAAAATTAGAAGAGTTGTTGAATGAATTCGGATTAGGATCATAAGAGAATGAATTACTCGAATCACAAAACAAACAACTTTCGTTTTGAATATCATTACCACACCTTTCGCACGTACACCAACGACATGGTGAACCGAAAAGCGGCTCACCACAACCGACGCAAGGGACAAATGAATCCATTAAAATTAAACATAAGAGGAGAAAGAGAAAGAATTAAAGGTTTAGAGGGTTAAAGAAGAAGAATTAAACGGATAAGAAGATAAGAAGAGTATTTTTAGATTTTATGAAGGAAAAACAAATTAAGAGAAAAGTGAAAATCAATTTTGAAAACGAAAATATTTTTCGGTTTTTGTAATTAGAAANTTGATCAAATAAATACGATTTAGGGCTTAAATAACCCCCGAAAAGCGGTACACTTTTCGCCTTATCAGTTGGATCTAAAGGATTTTCACATCCATCACAATAACGTTGATCGTACGAAGAATAATCTGGCTGAGGTGGGTAGTCGGAAAAATTAGAAGAGTTGTTGAATGAATTCGGATTAGGATCATAAGAGAATGAATTACTCGAATCACAAAACAAACAACTTTCGTTTTGAATATCATTACCACACCTTTCGCACGTACACCAACGACATGGTGAACCGAAAAGCGGCTCACCACAACCGACGCAAGGGACAAATGAATCCATTAAAATTAAACATAAGAGGAGAAAGAGAAAGAATTAAAGGTTTAGAGGGTTAAAGAAGAAGAATTAAACGGATAAGAAGATAAGAAGAGTATTTTTAGATTTTATGAAGGAAAAACAAATTAAGAGAAAAGTGAAAATCAATTTTGAAAACGAAAATATTTTTCGGTTTTTGTAATTAGAAAAATGGAAAACAAAAGAAAAAACAAATTTTGAAAAGAAAATATTTTTGGTTTTTATATTTTTGAAAATATTTACAAAACACGAAACGCAAAACGAAAACCAAAATTCACTTCAACCTTCCCGGGCAAATTGGTGTGTCAATTATAGTGTAGTGTTTTTTTCAAGGAAATACTCGTGAAAATATTTCCCCGGCAGTAGCGCCAAAAATTGGTGTGTCAATTATAGTGTAGTGTTTTTTCCAAGGAAATACTCGTGAAAATATTTCCCCGGGTCGTGATCCAAGTGAAGGATTGAATGGAATCGTGATAATCGATTCGTAATTCGTGAAGTGAATAGTGAAAGATAAGTGAGATGTGATGGAAATTATAACTACGGAAAGCGAATCAATACTAAAAAGTATAAAATAAAGCTCTAAAAACGATAACGTAAAGCACACTAAACTAAAAAAACGCAATCTAATCTAAAAACGCACAAAATTACTAAAAACCACGTACGAGCGCGAAATAAAAAGTGAAATCGAAGCATTTCTAATCCTACGGGAATGAAAATGATTTTCCTACGTTCTAAATGGTAAAAGAAAATTTTAGGAAAAAGAAAAATATTTTTTGACTTTTTATTTATTTATTATGAATTAAAAACTAAAAATAAGAAGTTAATTCAAGAAAATTAGTAAAAGCTCATGGAAAATTCTGAATCTCTTAAGAAAATATCTTTATACTAAACTAAAACTTAGAAAAATAAGAAAACTGGAAAAGCTCTAAATAATAAGTTGTAGAGAGTTGAAACAGATTATTAAAGCTAGAATTGAAAATCATGCTAAGAATAAAATTTGGTAGAAAAGACTTTGAGAAGTCCCTAGGGCAACTGGAAATGTGATGTTAGTGTGAGGTGTGGGAGGCTAGAGGTCACAAGTTCGAACCCTGTGCACCTCTTTTTGAAAACATTTTATTTTTGCAAATTTTATTTTAGAAACTGATTAAACTCATGTAAATGAATATTTTTTATAACTAACGCATTTTATGAAAAACAAAAGATAAGCAGTTGCAAAGGGAAGTTAGAAGCAGTTTACTCTAAAAGTTAATAAAAGGATAGCTTGAAATCTAAGAAACTATAATTGGATGCTATAAGCTATTCTAAAGGAACTACAAGCTAAGGGCACTAAGAGGGGAACCTAATAAGCAAAATGGAACAGAGATCAGGAGTATAATAAGCCTAAAAAAAACACTCAAACAAGCAAAATGTACTAAGGGTTGCAAAAGCTAAAAGTGGGCTAAGGGGCTATATTGCAAACCTAAATAAGCTAATGAGATAAGCTTCAAATAGGAATTTAAGCTCAGAAGTCACAAGCTGGTACTACAAGCTATCTATAAAAGCAAAAATCATGCAATAAAGTACACTAAGGAAAGAGAAATGATGCAAAGAAAAGGAGCAAGTAGATAAGCTGCTGGTGGTACAGGGCATGAACATGCCTTAAGGGGCTATTACAAGCTTGAATTTAAGCTAGTAGATCAAGAGCTTATGATGCAAAAACTGTTTCCTTATGTGAACAAGCTTCCAAATATTATATAACAACAAGTTTTATTAATTTCCAATCATTATTAATCCTACAATTAGATCTGATGTAAGGCTAATTAGAAACTGATTTTTATAATTCATGAAATTAGAAAAAGTGACCAAATGAGTAAGATACCAAGACTACTTATGCAGATCTTCTACACATCTAATATTAGACTAATAAGAACTAGTTTAACAACTAAAATGCCCTAAAAACTAATCAACCTATATGATCAAATCAAAGCTGATATAGATTCTAAAAATCAAACCACATAAGCAAATGCAACTAAACAACTAGAAACTGATGCAATACACTCCTAAACCAATACTATCATCAAATTACACCCAAATGAAATCCAAAATATGACCTAAACCATATTTGACTAACCAAAGTCAATAGAACCAAACACTACTTAAATTAGCAGATTTCACTATCAAATGAAGCTCTAGGACATTCAACACCACAACAATGATCAAACTAGATTACTAACATGCATTAAAGACTAAATGAACAAGATAAACTCTAACATATCATCTAGATCAGCAAATAGCAGATTCAACAGTTCACAAAACTTTATCAATGATTACTATCAAACAAGCTAAAACATGACTACTAAAGATCAAAAGGAGCAATTAGACTAAGAATCAAAGCAGCAACTAACATCATACAAACTACAAAACACAGATCTAAGCTACTTTACTGTAAAATGTAATTAAAAACTTAGAAAATGAAATAGGGTCTTACAAATTTAGACCCTAACTGACATAGGGTGATACTCCAACCAAGCCTATCTTTAGGTAGGCTCCAAAAACACCAGAAACCATGAATCTAATCATCAATAACCCAGAATCATCATCACGAATCCACCTTCTGTCTTTCGTTGACCAGAACTAGTTTAACCATTTAAAGTGGAAATAATTGAACAAAACTCACTACAAGCTATTGTGAAGCTTGAATTAGCTTCTGAGAACAGTACTAAGGATTAAAACAGATTTGAAATATTCAATTGCATTAAAATTTGAATGAACAGTAGTGAAAACTCAAATTTCATTAAAAACTTTAAAGGAGTACAATAAGCTAAAAACGTTTTATCAATCTAAATGATTACAATTAACTAGCTACACTACACTACTCCTACCCTATCATCTAACACCCTCAAATTGTGAGGAGAGGTCTCTTTTTATAGCCACGGGGTGAAAGGAAGTTCCTAGAAGATCCAGGTCATCAATCCGTGTGACCTATGTTTCTTTTTAGCTCATCTCAACCATCTGATCCTTTACAAATCATCACAACCCTTGATTCAAAGGTTAGTGACGTGTTGTGTCCAATAGTAAGCTGCCACGTAGCCCATATGTGCTTCTTTTGCTCCTGACACGCTCTTGACATCTCTAAAATTCTTCTAGAAGTATTTGATTTGACCCATATACCCTTAATTACGGTAATTTTAGAGTTGGGGTAAGTTAGGGTTCTAAGCATAGTGTTTTTTTGGAATTGGGGTAAATTGAGGGGCGGGAGATTGGGATAATAATTTTTTATCCATATTTGACCCATGTGTTATAGATTTGACCGAGTGAGAGTGGTGGGCCAGGTTGATGTGTTGAGATTGGGCCTTTGGTTTAAAGGTATTATGTGATTTAGTTATTGGGTTAGGTTTAAGACAAAAAGGGTCTGGTTATGTGTTTAGTGATAGATTTTTGGATTATTACAAATCACAAGGACCACTTGTGTAATTTTTGAAACTCCAGGGTCTAATTCTGAAAATTATTTCCAGGACCATTTGTGACAATAATGAATCTTCAAGGTAGAAATTAAACAAGTTGAGCATAATTGAGATCCAAAGTCGAGAAATCCTTCCCCGGCCTCGGCTTTTCATCCCTTTTCCATTCTCGTGCCCGTATTTGCCGTTTTCTCATTGATTTTGTCCATTTTCTTAATATCCACACCTGCACAATCAAAAACACAAAAACAACATACATTTGGCATTTATGGTCGGGTTTTTAGTCGTTTTGGTTCGTAATTTAGGTGAAAAGGTATGTGTAATTTAACGCATACCAGCGTATCAAGGTAACTTCGCGTGGGGTCCAAGAATATTCACGAATATTCATACACCGCCTTCAGATGCGACGTAACTTTCTTTCTTCTTGCGGCGCATTGTCTTCAGTATCTTGGATAATTCTGGTGAAATCTTGAGATTCATACGCCGCATATCAGGAACTTCATGCGGCGCATCTGGAGTAGGATTGTCGGATCTTCTTCATTGACCAAGGTTTTATATGCGTCTCATGCTTGAAAGTCAGGCAATGGTCTTCTTAATCATCTAAGTAACTTCGTGCGGCGTATCTGTCAAGTATGATACGGCGTATTCTTCATCAGTTCAATAGACTTTTCCAACTTTATCCATTTTGCTCCAATTTACGTCCAAATTAGGTAACCTTCACCAATTGCTTGTTTATAACTGAGAATTACAAAAGTAAACGATTAAGTATCATATCTCATATAAAGTAATATAAAACAAGAATATACATAGGATAAATGATGCTAATAATATGTCATTATTTGATGTCATCAATAAGGCAACTAAAACGATAACGTAAAGCAATTAAACCTAAAACGTATTTTAAGCTAAAAACGTAACGTACGAAATGTAAAAACGTAATTAAAAAGTGACATTACTAATTTTAAACTAAAGATTTGAAATTAGAAATTAAAATCTACTTAAAAAGTTATAAAAATGCTAACCGTAACCTAAAATAACTTGAAGCGTAGTCTAAATTAAAAACCGAGCGTTTAAATTAAAAATAACGTAAGTGCGTAAAATAAAAATTGAATTTTAAGCAATACTACTCCTACGGATGTAAAAATAATTTTCCTACGTACCTAATGATAGAAGAAAATTTTGAAAAAAAAAATATTTTTTGATAATTTTTGTATTTATTATGAATTAAAAACCAAAATAACTAATCAATTGCTTAAAAATACTAAAACAATTTGGAAAAATCTCAAAATTTGCAGGAAAAAAGATAATGATAATATTAAGCTAAGAAAAATACTAGGAGGGAGGAAACAGTAGGCAATAAGCAGAAATAAGCACAAGATAAACTGATAATTAAATAAGCTTAAAGGAACAAAGTACTATAAGTAATTAATTGTGCAAAAGACTTATGCAAGTCCTTCGGGTACAGATGGTTAAGGAGTGTAGTGTTTGAGTGTTGGTCAGCTTGGTCAAAGGTAGAGGTCAAGGTTCGACCCCTGGCTTCTACTTTTTTGTAAATTATTTTTTGGAAAAATTTTTAAAAATAAAGTTTTTGATAATGCAAAAATATAAACTTTTTGTGAAGACAAAATTTTTGAAGATCAAGAATAAGCCAAGAAACAGCTTAAAAAGTTTTGGCTTTTAAGTTTAAAAAGGATTTTTGGAGAATCTAAAAGCTATAATAAGCTACTAAG
Source organism: Artemisia annua (assembly GCA_014162995.1). Taxonomy (NCBI): domain Eukaryota; kingdom Viridiplantae; phylum Streptophyta; class Magnoliopsida; order Asterales; family Asteraceae; genus Artemisia; species Artemisia annua. The sequence goes on from LBNU01022891.1 coordinate 22,676, forward strand.
GGCTGATCTAATGGGAAAATAAGCTAATGGCAACTAGGGGAGACCTAATAAGCACAATAAGGATAGAAATAAGAACTTTACATAGGCTAAAAGGCAGAAATAAGCATTTCCTATACTGGGGCTGCAAAAGGGTAAAAGTGACTGAACAAGCTACTTAAGCCGCAAAGAAAAATTTAAAAACATTGAAAAAAAAATGTAAGCAACTAGATTACCATCCAATTAACTTGCATACCAAATTTCAGGTAAAAAGGACCTAAAATGAAGAAATAAAAAATCAATAACACTTTCCGATCTACACATTTTACAGATTCAGTTTTAAACGGGCTAGCTCGAGCTAATGAAAAGCTGTGAAGAAAATTTTAAAAAATTAATAGAAAATACCAGCAACTAAATAAGCAACAAAATATTTAGCATACCAAATTTCAGATAATAAGGACTTAAAATGAAGAAATGAAAAATAAAAAACTAAAGGCTGTTTGGGCAAAAAAATTTTTGACTTGTGCAGAATTTTTGCAAAATGGGTCAAATTTGGGATTTTGACTTAAGGAAGCATGGACCTGGTTTACAACTAGTGAAATAACCTATTGGGGACTAATTGGAAGAATAAACAACAACTACATAAGCCTAAACTAGATTCTAACCTAGATTTTTTAAATAAAACAGTTATAAGTAAGAAAATTTTGAAATCTAACTAAACTTCTTTAAAACTATTTGAAATTCATAAATCTTACCTCAAATCTACTAAATAACCTATTCTAAGGCTTATCTAAATTCAAACTTTGGTAGAAAGCAATTGTTGGCCAAAAAATGATCTTGTCCCAAACACCCCCTTACAGAGGACTGTTGGGTTTTTTTAGAGAGGAAACAAGTTTGAAGCTAGAATTTTGGAACACATGTGATCAAAAAGCTAAATTATAAGTACATAAGCTGATTCAAAATAATAAATAAATGTAAGATAAGCTAAAAGCTTAAAATGCTAATTTTGGATTTTGTGTGAAAACTTAAGTAATTTTAAGCTAAAAACAGTAAAATGGAACTCAAAAGCTCACCATAAGCTTTTGTGAGCTTATGGAATAGTGAAACAAGCTTAAAATCAGAATGCTTGAAGTAAAAAAAATAGGAAAAAGTAAAATAAGGCTTGAAATTTTGATTAACTGAAAAGTAAAAGGTTACAGACTTGAATTAAAAGCTGAAAACTAATCTACATTAAGCTAAAAACTTAAATAAGCTAAATTTTACACTAAGGCTAAAAACTAAAACTACCTACTGCCTACTACTAAAACCTAATGCCAAAAAATGGCTACAACATTTGTTGGGAATTATCTGCATCAGTACAAACAACATTGAAGACAAGTTCCAACTGCTGAAGAATACACTAACAGTACAAAGTTAGTTAGTACTGTTACTGATAGATAGTTTGTACTGCTTATGTTTTTATGCAGAATAGGATAAACTTGTAATGTGATAAGTATAGAAAAGATCTTATGTATATCCTATATGTTTAGAATATTCATTACTTGTAAAGGACTCCTTGTGCCTATTATAGGAGATCCTAGGTTAGGGTTAATGTGTGTCATTCATGCGTATTAGCTTCAAGGTTGTAACCCTAGTCATATTCTTGATCACTCGTATTATATCAATAATATTGAAGCAGTTTGTTTATTCCTTGTTCATTGTTACCATTACTTTGAATTAGAAGATCCAGAAGAAAAAGTTCTTGTTTTACTTACAAGAAAATGGACATGAAGACTACTCAATCATCCTCAACAACAGCCAAGCTACCCATACTCAAGCAGAATGAGTATGATCTCTGGAGGCTCAAAATTGAGCAATACTTCATGGTGCAAGATTATGCACTATGGGATATCATCCATAATGGTGATTCATGGAAAGAATATACTTCTGAAGTCACCAATACTGATGGAACAAAAACAACTAAGCTCAATACTGTACCTGTAACCAGTGATGAAAAAGCAAAAAAGAGGAATGATCTCAAGGCTAAGCATCTCTTGCTTATGGCTATGCCGAATGATCAAGTTTTGAACTTTAGTAGTTATGAAACTGCTAAGGAACTCTTTGAAGCCATTGTTGAAAGATTTGGTGGGAATGAAGCCACCAAGAAGACTCAGAAGACCCTACTGAAGCAAAATTATAAGAACTTCACTGCTACAAGCAATGAATCTCTTGATCATATCTTTAGTAGATTGTAGAAGATTGTTAGCCAACTGGCTGTGTTGAAGGTCACTATTCCTCAAGAAGACCTTAATATGAAGTTTTTGAATAGCTTGCCTTCTGAATGGCAAACTTATGTGGTTGTTTATCAACACAAACCAGATTTGGAAAAGATGACTCTCAATGATCTCTACAACAACCTCAAGATTGATGAGCCAAAGGTGAGAAAGTCAAGGAGTTCAAGCACAGCATCTGGAAATATGGCATTCTTATCATCTACAAAAGATTGCAGTTCAGATGATGAAGATGATCTCACTTATGTTTGTACTGCTAACCCTATAGTTAGCACTGTAAGCACAAAAATTAGTACAGCTAATTCACAACTTAGCTCTGCTGGCTTAAGTGATGATACCATCTATGCCTGTGTAGCTAGCAAAGCTGATAATGCCAACATATACAATGATGATTTGCTTCGGATACATGATGATGACTTAGAAGCAATGGATCTAAAGTGGCAGTTAGCTTTGATCAGCATAAGAGCTAAGAAGTATTTTCAAAGAACTGGCAAGAAAATTACTCTTAACTCAGGAGATGTTGCTAGCTATGATAAGTCCAAGATGGAGTGCTACAACTGTAGAAAAAGAGGACATTTTTCTAGGAAATGTAGAGGTCCAAGGCAACAATACAGGGATGATTACAAGAAGTGTAACCTAAAGGAAGTGACTATGCAAGAGCCTTCTTCCAAGTTTATGTTAGCTATTGATGGAGCTGCTTTTGATTGGAGCTTTATGGAAACTGAGGAAGCTAACAATGAAGTTGCACTGATGGCCTTCTCTGACTCTGAGGTATATGTTAATGGTTGATCTAAATCTTGCTCTGCTTTAAAAGAATTAGAAGAACTTAAGGCTAAATATGATAGTCAAAGAGTTTAGCTTAATGAAACCTACTATAATTTGCAAAATCATATAAGAGGTTTAGGTGTAGTAGAAGAACAACTTGCTTTCTATAGACAAAATGAGGCTATTTTCACTGATGATATTGCTGGCTTAAGAAGAGAATTAGAAAACAAGGATGTTGTAATCAGTGTACTTAAGGAAGATTTAGCAAAGTTAAAAGAGCAAAAAGAAAATATTCAGTTGAGTATAGACACTTTTGTACAGGTCACAAGCTAGAGGTAACCAAAAGAATTGCAATAATATGAAATCTCAACAGCTAGGTAGTGATTTTGTTATGCAAAACAAAACTTGTTTTGTATGTGGTAGTTTTGACCACTTTGTTGCATATTGTGATAAAAACCCATGGAAAAAGGTAACTTCAAGGGATACAAGGGTATTTGGGAATAAACAACCTAGAGTGAACAATTATATTTCAAATCAAACTCACTCTAATGTTAATATGATACCTAGAGCAGTTGTGTTGAACTCTGGCACAAAACAATTTTGTACTTCTAGAACAAATAGAACTTAGTATCAAAGACCAACTATTACAAGAGCAAAACCAAAATTTTCTAATAATAATCAAGCTCAAACATTTAACAAGTCCTTTTTCAATAAAACAACTAGGTATAATCAAAAATGGGTACCTAAAGTTGAAACAGTTAAGCCAAAAGTTCCCACTGTATAACAACCCACAAAATCTCATCAACTAGTTCATAAAGCTAAATCTGGAATAGGATACAAAGCTGTTGCACCTCCCCATAGAGGTATGTTTGTGCCACCAGGTATTGACTTAGCTCATACTGGTTTAGAGGAATTTAAGGATCTTGAATTTCCAAGTTATGGTCCTCAGGCACAAGAAAGCACTAGTGAAACCAAGGCTGATGAGTTGCCCAAAAGTAATAATGAAACAAACCCATTCAAGTTTGTCCCTGCAACTAAGCCTAAGGTTAAGGTAGAAATCTAGGATGTTCCTAAGGTGGTGAAACAAGTAAGAGTAAAACCAGTTAGGAATAATGTTAGATATGCATAGATGTACAGGTCACAACCTAGAGGTAACCAAAAGAATTGGAATAATATGAAATCTCAACAGCTAGGTAGTGATTTTGTTATGCAAAACAAAACTTGTTTTGTATGTGGTAGTTTTGACCACTTTGCTGCATATTGTGATAAAAACCCATGGAAAAAGGTAACTTCAAGGGATACAAGGGTATTTGGGAATAAACAACCTAGAGTGAATAATTATGTTTCAAATCAAACTCACTCTAATGTTAATATGATACCCAGAGCAGTTGTGTTGAACTCTGGCACAAAACAATTTTGTACTTCTAGAACAAATAGAACTTAGTATTAAAGACCAACTATTACAAGAGCAAAACCAAAATTTTCTAATAATAATCAAGCTCAAACATTTAACAAGTCCTTTTTCAATAAAACAACTAGGTATAATCAAAAATGGGTACCTAAAGTTGAAACTGTTAAGCCAAAAGTTCCCACTGTATAACAACCCACAAAATCTCATCACTATAAATACCTATGTCAGGTATTTCACAGGTAAATTTTTGCTTTTTATGTGCATTCACTACTTGCATGACTCTCTAGACCTACTCACGTATCCAAACAAGCCAAATATCTCTACCCACACATCCTACAAACTCTTGGTATGTCAAGCATAAGATCACAACAACACCACAATAAGTAATATACCAATCTAACACCTTAAACTCATCACAAAACCCTAAGAAACCCTAATTAAGCCCTAATCAGGCCTATGTATTTACTAAACCCTAAATACCTATCTAAACTAGTTTGAAAGTGTTCAAGGCTTATATATGAGTTACCTTATGAACTATAGGATATCTTAGCACCCATAGGCACTAGTACAATCCCTTAGAGCTTAGGTACAAGTCTCTTAAGCACAAAACTATAACTAGGTTATAACTTCTTGGAAACTAGGTTAAACCTTCCCAAATCTTTCCCATAAGCTACCACCACTTAGTATAAGCTTTTTAGGACTTAATCATAGCCACTAAGCACTCATAGGACCCTAATCTAGGCACTAAACCATAAGCTAGACCCTAATCTCTCACTAAGCAAAATTAGGTTATAACTAAACCTAACTTAACCCTAATCCTAAAACTAAGTACCCTAAGCACCTAAAACACCTCAAGCACCTAGCCTAGCACCTTAGTCATGCTTAGCACACAGCCTAGCACCTCCCTAGCAAGCACACAANAAGCTACCACCACTTAGTATAAGCTTTTTAGGACTTAATCATAGCCACTAAGCACTCATAGGACCCTAATCTAGGCACTAAACCATAAGCTAGACCCTAATCGCTCACTAATCAAAATTAGGTTATAACTAAACCTAACTTAACCCTATTCCTAAAACTAAGTACCCTAATCACCTAAAACACCTCAAGCACCTAGCCTAGCACCTTAGTCATGCTTAGCACACAGCCTAGCACCTCCCTAGCAAGCACACAAGTAGGTGCATCACCTACTTGTCACCTAGTTCCACCCGCGGCTTCATCCCCTCCACACAAACCCTAGGCGGACCTATATCTTGTCTTAGTCACCATGATAGCTTAGGATAGGCACATATAGCTACCATGAGTCACCTCCCTCCCCCTCGACACCTCCTACTCCCATTACTTGCACACCAAGGCCATCGAGCCCTATAAATACCCACGACCCCTCTTCATTTCAAAACCACACCTTCTCTTCTTTTCACCTCAAACTCTCTGGTCTTAGTAGTATTAGTAGAACCTTAGTAGTCTTAGGAGTTGAGTAGGGTAAACCTTGAGGCCTTGTCGAGACACTTTTGCCCTAGAAAACCCTAGGAACCCTCGTTAACCCACTTCTGGTCAAGTAAGCCTTCTATAATTGTTTTACTAGCTTCATTACAGTACTAGATTAGTTATAGGATGCCTTCCCTTGCCTAAGCCTTGATCACTAAAACATGCTAGTTATCTTTTTAAAACCCTAAAATAAGTCGAATTGCTATATATGGTAACTTTCTGAAAATATTAAGTCTAGGGACTATTTTTGACATTTCTTAGAAGTTATAAGTATAAGGACCCTTTTTACAAAGTTACATAACCTTAGGATAGAAAGTAAAATAGTTATAAACTTATATGGACTAGTTTTGCAAAAGTTATAAAGTTAAGGGTATAAATGGTAGATTTTGAAAACTTATAAGTCCAGGGTCATTTCTGCCATTTTCTCAAAATATAGAAGTATAGGGTAGATTTTGTAAATATATTAAACTATAAGGGTATAAAGTGAAAATATTTTAAAGTTAGAAGCATAACACAATACTAGGGAGCTTCATGTGAGGAGTATCATGTGGATATTTCGTTTTGACGAGTTTGCTGGGTTTACGATTTAAAGTGCACTGGCTCCTCAAACGATTATTGCATATACTTCTGAATTATGATGGCCCTGAACGGTGTTATGTTAGAACTAAACTCTAAATAATTACATGACTCAATAGTAAGGAGCTTCATGTGAGGAGTATTAATAACTTCTGAATTATGATGGCCCGAACGGTATTATGTTAATAACATAATACAATAATAGGGAGCTTCATGTGAGGAGTCATATACTTCTGGATTATGATGGCCTGAACGGTGTTATGTTATAACTAAAACACTAAAAACCCTAAGAATGATTACTTAAGAAACTTGAACAAAACAACTAGAGCTTGACATACATCCACACCTACAATACCACCAGGATAAGTGAGGAAGGCGGTCTAGCTTCCGAGTCACTTTTTACATCAATAAGATTTCCCTAAGCCCAGGTGAGTTTTCATAGCCTCACTTTTAAATGCTTTACAACCCTGTGAGGGGGATACATGCTTTAAACCGAATACAAGTCTTTTTCTTTGGTTGTTGCACGAGTAAACTATCTGCCATCATTACATAACTAAAATTCATGAATCTAATCATTTGGGATATTTTACCCAAGTGAACGCGAATATAGTTGATAGATCTATTGGAGTTTGACAACTCCCGTTGATACTACCTCTCACTGGAGGGTATCAATAAGTACTATATTTGAACCCTCTCTGAAAGATTAACTTTGGCAAAGTTATCCTTCCCGTCCCCTCATGGTTGGTTTGCAGACCCCATGACCCGGACTGTTAACGTGTGGTCATGAGCTTAGTGCAACATACCCCACTCTTGATAACTTTATATGCATTGCAATTATCACACACACTACATTTTCCTTGAAGGGTGTAACAACTGAACCTGTGGAACTTGTATTCACTATCACTTAAACCTATGACTCTCACTCAACACCTAGTGTTGACTCTTTATGCATGTATCCTATGTATATGATGCACGGGATTGCGACCACGCACTAGGGTTTTACCTCTCAAGGGATCTTGAGAAGCTTGCAATCCCCACCAGGTAGTGTACCTGACCGATGTAGTATAGTGTAGTGGCAAGTACCGGGGGATTGATTGTTCTCTCAGGGAATAGTGTCGTTAGGATTGAAAAACTACTCTAATAGGTCTAGGGGTGAGGGAAGATTCTTTTTGTATTTTTATATTTTTATAGGAAAGCAAGTAAAAATCTCGGGTTTTGAAAGAGTGGGCGGAATTAGTTGCTAGTCAACTAACCCAATTAACTACAAATGCAAATAAAATAAAATAACAAGAAAGTAAATGGTTGTGAAAACTAATATGGAGAGAAGTGTGTTTACTTAGATTTCCTTACTCCCTAACTATCTTTTACCAATTTATTAGTGTGTATTAATTGCGTGGATGACGGATTGTATTCCTTAATACCATTCTTAGGGGTGTGTACGGACTTCCCCTAACTCTATGAACTCCTACTTCACTCCTATGTCGAGCCGGCTAAGAAGCTCCTAACATGGGATCACTAGAATTTGCTCATGCATTAAATACAATCAAATAACCTTAGTACACCTTGGTTCATGTTTCTTAAGACGTTCAAGCATGTTACCAACCGGAAGTCTGCCAGTTTTCTTAAGCCTAACATCGATAATCACCCATCCAATACAATTAATAACACACCATTCAATCAATAATTAATAGTTAGGTTTCATTAGATCTAAGCAAACACAAAGAAAATCTAGCCTAGCATGTTAAACAAAAGACAAGAACAAGATAGAATCAAACAACACATAGACATATTGAATGATTAATTGATTACTTATCTTCAATGTAACATGAGAGATCCAAGGGTATAAAACCCTTAAAAAAGCTGCAAAAATCGTCTAGGGTTTCTCTCTAAAAAGTTCCACACGAATGACTAAAAATTATGCGAATATATATAGAAAATCAGATCTGACGGCGTCACGTTATGGACTTGACGCCGTCACCTCGCCGTGGTTAGGGTTTCTTGATGGCCTTCTTGACGCCGTCCCTCTTTAATCCGTTCTGGCTTATCAAGACTTGACGCCGTCAAGCATGGTCTTGACGCCGTCTGGAGTACTGTTCCAGCAGATTTTGACACTTTGTCGAATTCTTCACTTTTATGCTCCGAAAATGTCCAAAATGCTTCCTTTTCCAGAATTTCTCTCCAAATACCTAAAATGCCAAAAGGAAAGATCTAGGGCGATATTTGAGCAAATAAATACGATTTAGGGCTTAAATGACCCCCGAAAAGCGGTACACTTTTCGCCTTATCAAATACCCTTACACTTGAGATTTGCTTGTCCTCAAGCAAATGCGCTTTTATTCTAATCAAAATACAAGTTAGGGGTCATTTAACACTAATATAAAAGTAATTACAACAAATAATCGTTCCCCTTTAATCATAATAAGCACGGAGATTACACATTAGCACCTCACAAGTAGTGTTTAGATACTCACATCTCTCAGGTGTCATAGAATTATATCTCATAAATGAAAATAGACAATATCTCTTACTACCTGTCATAGCAAATAGATTACCATAGGCTTGGGAAAGGATCGAAAACCTTCTCCACTAGGCGTACGCACCTAAGATAAACTATCAAAGAGGTCTTTTACAAAAGGGTTGTAATGAAGTGTAGGGATATGATAAACACGGTTTTGTTGGAAAAGGGATATTTTACTGGTGGCGAGTTAAAGATCTTGATTAATTACATGTACAATATGGCGTTGCTAAGCCAAGACTAGACTC
>LBNU01022891.1:32548-61643 GCA_014162995.1 Artemisia annua
AAACCTGCATAACATCGGCGGGATAAATCTGTATAAGGATATAATGCTTGTGGAATGAATATTTTTGCAGATTCCTGGAGTTTATAAGTTAGAGATTTTATAAAGCATTTTATGATTCCGGAAGAAAAACAAAACTTTCAAAAAAATTCCATAAAATTGAACTTGACGGCATCAGCCTGGAGCTTGACGCCGTCAGAAGTGATCTGACAGATTTCTCATGTTAAGTTTCCGGAAAATTTCTGGAAAAACTCAATCCTTATTTCCTGGAAATCCTACAAAATATCATTATGACTCGATACAAGCATTTGACTCAAACAATTACTAATATGTATGCTAATTTAACATTGTTATGATTCATGTTCATTTGTTCTTATAAACCGATTTAGATTTCCCTTACACTTATCTTTTGCAAAATACCTTTATATGTAGTTAAGACGAAGTTAAAAACAAAATAAAGCATTTTCACAATTTAGTTTGAAGCATGAATCAATAACGATAAAAATTAAACATACATACGGAAGCAAATAAAATCAAACAAACAAATAAATACACAAAGCTTGGGTTGCCTCCCAAGAAGCGCTTTTCTTTATTAACGAGTCTTGTAGCTAGACTCAAAGTCAAGGGCTCTATTATATGATTCCATCATTGGTCACATTCCCTAGGTCATCATCGGGCTTAGTCTTATATTCCGGACCTAGTTGCAAGCATTCTTTGTAGAACCCAAATATCCTACTCATGACATAGTCTACTCCTCTACTTCTATCCTTGTCATTCCTATAGTAGACCGCTTGCTTGTGCTCCTTCTCGATGTTTTACAAGAGTCGGTATTGCTCTATCTTATAAGGCATTTGGTAAGCTATATCATCGGTCTCGTCCCTGAATCTAACTATCCCTAGAGATGGGTCATGATTCATTTTAGAGGCCTCAACAAACGGCTTTCCAAAAACTACTTGAGTTAAGCATGTGTCAACTACCGTATGAATATCCTCAACGATCACGAAGTCGGTGACGTAGGTGAAATTCCCTATATAGACATGTAGTCCCCTAACTCTACCTACAAAATTGCTTATCCACCCCGTGCTAGGAAATGTTCTAAGTCCCAGTTGCTTTTTCATTATTAGATTGTAGTGGGCTCTAGTCATGACGTTTATTGGGGACTTAAGATCTATGAAAGCCTTCCAAACATGCAAGTGACCTATATTTCATGGTATGTTGATGTTGGAAGGGTCACCGGTTTTGATGATTGGGTTACCTAAGGGGTATGGTGTTTCGGGGTCATTGAATAAATTCTTATGATATGCCCGTTCTTCCTTAGTGGGTAACCTATTGAAGTAGTCCTCTTCATTATCTAATTCTTCTACTTCACTTATCTTAACTTCCTTATCAACCTCAACTTCCTTAACCTCATTCTCAATTGTCTTAACTTCCTCCTTATGTTCACTATCTATTTCATTCTTAGGGATTGGCTTAATAGTGACAACATTAATGAAGTGGACTTGTTTGGATGTAGAAGGGTCCTTGACTTGTGGTCCGCTATTTGTGTTCCTAGCGTCCTTATGTGGAGGTGATAGCACATGGTTGTTGAGGGCCTTCAATAAGTTGTCAATCTTATTGGTCATCTCTAGTTGTTGTTGATTAAATTCGGATGTGAATTTAGCTATACGAGCTTCTTGAGATGCCATATAATTGGACATCAATCCTTCAAAGTTATTGGTACTACCATAGTTGTTGGGAGGATTGTTGCTGAAGGTACGGTTCGAGTTTGAACCGTTGGGTTGAAAACGATTAGGTAGGTTGGAAGAATTGTTTTGGGGCGCGTTTTGGTTTGGCTTCCACCTAAGGTTCGGGTGGTTTCTCCATGAGGGGTTGTAGGAGTCACCATAAGGGTTTGGCTCGGGTTTGAAAGTGTACCACTTGTCTCCCGCTCCATCGGTACGCGAGGATGCGTAGTCCGCAAAAGCTTGTTCGGGGAGTTCCATGCAATCACGAGTGTCGTGGGGAGCACTACATAATTCGCACGAAGAAGTGATTTTGTTCACTTGGCTTGAAGGTTTAGGAGCCTCGTAGGATTTCATAAGAAACTTGACTTGGTCTTCAAGTTCTATGATCCTACGGTCGGAAGTGCTTGAATTGTTCGAAGGAAAAGATATTGCCTTTACCGTTTTATTCAAATCACGGGGATCATTCCAACTTTCGTTTTCATAAAGAGCAAGATCTTCTAGGAGATCCCATGATTGTTCCGCACTTAGATCACGTAGCTTACCACCGGCCGCTTGGTCAATGGTTTGCCTCGTGGGGATATTGATATGGTCATAGAAGATTTGGACTTGGAGCCAAAGGTCTATGCCATGATGAGGGACTTTTTGGAGTAAGTCCTTGAATCGAGTCCATGCCTCGTAGAGGGTTTCGCCTTGACGTTGTTGGAACGCCAAGATATCATTCCTTAGCTTGGTAGTTCTTCCCGGTGGGAAAAATTGAGCTAAGAAGCGAGTTGTGAGATCATCCCAAGAGGTGATGGATCCTGCGGGTAGACGCTCTAGCCACTGACTAGCATGGTCTCGCAGAGAGAATTGGAAGAGACGTAATCGGGTAGTCTCTCGAGTGTCAACATCAAGGTCTATGGAATCTACGATCTTAAGGAAGTCCTTGAGGTGTTGATTTGGATCTTCGGAACGAAGTCCATGGAATGCACATCCGCTTTGCACCAACCGGATGGTGTCGGATCGCAAGGGAGACACATTGGCTCCTTGGGTGAGCTCAATGGTGTTTCGATAGCCATGGTGGCTAGGACGGGAGTACTCTCCTAAAGTACGGGCTCTAGGAGGTTGGTTTTGTTGTGGTGGTTGTTGTGGTGGTGGGTTGTTGGGATCAAGGATATTACCACCTTCCATGTTGGCGGATGGTAATGGTTACGAACAAAAACACGAAGAAATAAGATAGACTAAAGAAATCCTAGAAAAATAAAATAAAAATCTCACTAGAAAGGAATCTAGTGAGTAGACCTAATAAAATAAAAATTCAACCTAAACAATAGCTATTCCCCGGCAGCGGCGCCAAAAACTTTGATGCGCGGGATTGCGACCACGCACTAGGGTTTTACCTCTCAAGGGATCTTGAGAAGCTTGCAATCCCCACCAGGCAGTGTACGTGACCGATGTTGTATAGTGTAGTGGCAAGTACCGGGAGATTGATCGTTCTCTCAGGGAATAGTGTCGTTAGGATTGAAAAACTACTCTAATAGGTCTAGGGGTGAGGGAAGATTCTTTTTGTATTTTTATATTTTCAGGAAAGCAAGTAAAAATCTCGGGTTTTGGAAGAGTGGGCGGAATTAGTTGCTAGTCAACTAACCCAATTAACTACAAATGCAAATAAAATAAAATAACAAGAAAGTAAATGGTTGTGAAAACTAATATGGAGAGAAGTGTGTTTACTTAGATTTCCTTACTCCCTAACTATCTTTTACCAATTGATTAGTGTGTATTAATTGCGTGGATGACGTATTGTATTCCTTAATACCATTCGTAGGGGTGTGTACGGACTTCCCCTAACTCTATGAACTCCTACTTCACTCCTATGTCGAGCCGGCTAAGAAGCTCCTAACATGGGATCACTAGAATTCGCTCATGCATTAAATACAATCAAATAACCTTAGTACACCTTGTTTAATGTTTCTTAAGACGTTCAAGCATATTACCAACCGGAAGTCTGCCAGTTTTCTTAAGCCTAACATCGATAATCACCCATTCAATACAATTAATAACACACCATTCAATCAATAATTAATAGTTAGGTTTCATTAGATCTAAGCAAACACAAAGAAAATCTAGCCTAGCATGTTAAACAAAAGACAAGAACAAGATAGAATCAAACAACACATAGACATATTGAATGATTAATTGATTACTTATCTTCAACGTAACATGAGAGATCCAATGGTATAAAACCCTTAAAAAAGCTGCAAAAATCGTCTAGGGTTTCTCTCAAAAAAGTTCCGCACAAGTTCCACACTAGTTCCACCCTAATGACTAAAAATTATGAGAAAATATATAGAAAATCAGATCTGACGGCGTCACGTTATGGACTTGACGCTGTCACCTCGCCGTGGTTAGGGTTTCTTGATGGCCTTCTTGACGCCGTCCCTCTTTAATCCGTTCTGGCTTATCAAGACTTGACGCCGTCAAGCATGGTCTTGACGCCGTCTGGAGTACTGTTCCAGCAGATTTTGACACTTTGTCGAATTCTTCACTTTTATGCTCCGAAAACGTCCAAAATGCTTCCTTTTCCAGAATTTCTCTCCAAAGTACCTAAAATGCCAAAAGGAACGATTTAGGGCAATATTTGATCAAATAAATACGATTTAGGGCTTAAATAACCCCCGAAAAGCGGTGCACTTTTCGCCTTATCAGTATATCACTACAACGGAGCTATGGTAGGAGGAGGCACTGAACTTGGAGGACTTTCAAACCAGTTATCATTCAAACATAACATTTCACCTAGACTTTGGGACCTCATCAATAGTAAAAGTATATCTTTTACTATAAAAACTCTGATAATTTAACGAATGATAACTAAATTTCTTAAAATGTCTCTTTTCGAGTCGTTTTCTATTACTGTAACTGTGATTCCATGAAGTAATACCCCAACCCTAAATCCACTACGAACCGTGAAAATGGGGGTGTTACACACTGTTAGGCCAAAAGTTTCTATTGATAGGCAAAAGAAAGTTGTTAAAGGTAATATGGGAAATGGCATGAAAACCACAGCACAATGGGTTTGGAGACCAATACAAGGTGACAAAGCATCTATGGTTTTAAAGAAACATACTTTCATTGATGAAAGAGGAAGAATCAAGTCAGTAATGGCTTGGGCTCCAAAATTTTAGTTGCTTTTGTCATTATGCATTGTTAGTCATGTTCTTAATTGTTACAATGGAAAATGCTTTGTGTGTATTTTTCTTGGTTTTAGACTAACATTTTCAGGCAAGAAAAGATGTTTTTACTTGCATTGGATATGGTGTGCTTTGGAAAGGAACAGTGTGTTACTTATCACACAACAAATGGTCATTGGTTCACCATGTCTAACCCACATAAAAACCAACTAGTCCAAAGCAAACAGCTCTTGGTAAAGACTTAACAAATCTGTTTATGGTTGACAGTTTACCAAAAACTATATGGTTATCAACTCACCATATCTCACAGTGAAGAGTTGGCTAGTCCATAGCAAATGGCTAATGGTAAAGACTAATCAAATCTGTTGATAGCTATTAGTTTGCTAAAAACTATGTTGGAGCAGTCTACTTTCAACATATTTTATGTTCCTACTGCTCTTGAAAATTTTTGAAAAAGTTTGTACTGCTAGTTCAAAGTTAGTACTGATAATGTAAAGTTTGTACTGGTGATCTAGCCGTTACAACTTTTGTGTATAACGAATTTTTAATTATAGCCGTTGGGTAAAACCGTTTAGTTACCATGATTATAGGGTTGAATTTATGGGAATTATCTCTTTATAAATTTACATTATTCTTTTTACCAAAGATAACATCTTTCTTAATAGATAATTCTTCTTTGCGCATAATTCTCAAACCCTAACAGTCTCAATTGGCTCTCATAATTCTCCAATTCGCATACATCCATTCAATCTTTTACTCTCAATCATACTTTCTAAATGGTTGTACTCAAGTTCGCTGATCAACACAATGAAGTTGCATACTTAGAGAAAACAGAGGAGAAGGATGGACCCAAGTTCTGGGAAATTATTAACTATCTCAACCATTCCTACCTCAAGTAAGCTCTCACTGTAAGTCCCACTCTCTATTCTTCACAACTCAACCAGTTTTGGCTTACTGCAAAAGCCATCACTCTTGAGGATGATGATGAGGATACACCAATCAGTGCACTAAGTGCAACTGTGGATGGTGAACTATTCTATGTTACTGAGAAGTCCATAAGAAGGCATCTTCGATTGGATGACTCTGATAGTACCATAAATATGGCAAACACAGACATTTTAGATGGTATTTCAAAACTGGGGTATGATGTATCAAATGACAAACTTACTTTTAACAAAGGTTGTTTTTCACCGAACTGGAGATTTTTTAAACATACTCTTCCTCACTGCTTAAGCCCTAAAAGATCAGCATGGGAGCAATTCAATAGCAATATTGCTATTGCTCTTGTGTGTATTTCAAATCATGAAAAATATAATTTTTCTAAATTATTTTTTGATAGCATTGTAAAGAATGCAGACTCTGAAAACAAATTTTTGATGTATCCAAGGTTTGTACAGCTCTTTCTAAAAGCAAAACAAAGTCTTTTACTTCCCTATAAGAGGATTTTGCCCACTCCTTGTTTACAGCAAAATGTTTTTCAAAATATGACTATGAAAACCCAAGGGTGGTCAGGGGAAGTGTGGAAAACTAGAAGGTGGTGTTGAATAGTTTTACGTCTTTTAAATTTGTTATGAAAAATTTTGTTTTTACGTTTTGTTTACATAAAAGATTGTAGATTCGATATTATGTGAATTCAAGTCTTGCACAATATAAACAATTATAACTAAATACTAAAGCAATAATAATGTAAGTAAAGTAATAAGTAAGAGATGGAAAGATTGAACCGCGAGACAAGAGATTTATAGTGGTTCGGCTACAAGGACACCTTCCTTGCCCTACTCCACTCCCCGAGCACCTAACTCGAGAGTTTTCTTCACTATGTCAACAAGCTCCCTTATGACGGAGAAAACCATACACACCAATTATCACACCACAACTTTGTCACACCTTATTCACAACTTCTACACAACTTCTTCACACCTAGTCACTACTTCTTCACTCCTACTTCACAACTTCTTCACGCCTAATCACTACTAAGTTACACAACTTCATCTTCACACCTATGCTACTTTTACACCTAATTTCTTCACAACTTCTCTATCTACACACCTTGCTAATATAACTTCTAATGCTTGCTTCTATCTAATATTCACAACTAATACACAAAATAGATATATATATGTGATGATGCACAAGCAACTTGGATGTGGAGGTCACAACAAGTTGCAATACTTCTTGTCTTGATAGATTGAAATATTCTTCTCTTGCACTTAGAAGGTTGAGGATTGGATCACTTTGAAACAAAGATTTATGTATATATGATCAAAGGATTTTGGAGAATAGAAATGGAGATTTAGATCAGAATGTTTAGAGTGCAAAAGGTGAGAAAATAATCAGGAATAATCCAGTATTTATAGGGGAAAAAAACACTGTTCTGGAGCGTGGCGGGTCCCCTTAATTGAGGGGCCGGTCCCCTTAAAATTAAGGGGGCCGCCTAGTGAATTAAGGGGCCGCCCACTCCAGAACGTTGGACAGTTTTGTCCTTTTGTGGGGAAGGTTTTTCTGAACCATTTTTGCCATTTTTGGTTAAAAATTTGAATTCATATATTTATAATGATTTAAACATATTCTTTTAATTCCAAAAATGTTTTGTAAAAGATATAAAATGTTTTGTGAGATTTTATAAAAAGTCTAGTGATTAAGAAAATGTTCCATTGATCATAGAATGCAATAAACACTTTGTTTATTCATACCTTAAGTGATTTAGATGTAAAGTGAAATATTTATTGCTAAATACTTGTTTACGTCATAACTTTTAGTTCAATGGGTTTACGTTTTGTGATTATCAAAACATAGAGATATCGATGAATGTTAATAATGTATTTAGGCATTAATTATGTCAACAATCTCCCCCTTTTTGATGATTACAAAACCTTAAACTCATTAAGTCTAAAAATTAATTTTTTAAACAAGTATTTAGAGTTTATATTCACTTCTCCCCCTTTTTGTAGAATCAAAAAGGTTATGCCGACTATCTTCGTAAATGAAGTTAGACGGGTAGAAAACTCCCCCTTGATGTGTGCTCCCCCTCATTCGAGGGCACCAAGGAAACGAGCTATGGAATGCTTGGCTACAAAAAATATGTGAAGAGAACAAGACATATATATATATATGCAAAGCAAGAATAAAACAAACATGGATGGCTACTTCATTCAATCATATGAGATGATCATTAAAATGAACATCATTACATCATTCAATATNTGCAAGATGCATAGCAAGGAGATCACTAACTTCATAGATTTGGTTGATTTCTTCATGGAATTTTTGCTTTTCCGTGGCAATGTGGAGTGAGTCATTTGTTTGGTATGGATGAAGAGAGGTTTTGTAGTTGGAGGTGAAGTTGTTAGAGGTGTAGTTTGATGGTTGGCCAAATTGATATGGATCATTGTAGTTGGCTTGAGGTTGTGATGTGTAGCTTGAAATGAAGGAGGATGTTTGGCCAATGTTGTATGGCTTTTAGAGTGAATCAAAGGAAATTCCTTGTGGGTTTGGAGTATAGTTTGGGAAGTAAGTAGTTGGAGGTGTTGATTGATTACCAATTTCATTGGTTGTGATGGATTTGTTTCAAGGGCTTTTTCTTCGCCAAACGGGTTTTTCGGTCATCCTTGCTAGCCTTGAGGCTTTTGGTTTTGGTTTGCTTGGAGAAGTCATGATGTGATGAATGGAGAGTTTGAGGAATGGGGTATTTATAGTGTGAGATTTATGTGATTAGGGATGGTTAATGTTTGTTTGAAGGATTAGGACAAAATATGTTTGTGAATTTTGGGTAGTGTAGGGTAAAATGGGCTAAAAAGCAGAAAAAGATTCTATAAACTCGACCATCAGATGGCCGGTCCCCTTAATTGAAGGCCGGTCCCCTTAATAATTAAGGGGGCCGCCTTATGAATTAAGGGGGCCGCCTATCTGGTAGTGTCCAGTTTACCAGAACAAGGTTTTATTGGCAGAAAATTTCAGAAAGGATTGTGTTTTTAGGTTGGTTTCAAGCAAGCTCAACTCTTTGTGGCAATTTAGTTATGTAATATACTAATAACTAAGCATGCATACAAAAATACTTAAGAAAAACAACAAATAAGCAAGTTAATCTTCCTAGTAGATCTATCTCAAAGCAAGGGCAAAGGCAACTAGTGAGTGAGTAACTAGTGATGGAACAAATGTGACTATATCATTTGTGACTTTGTCCAAGTGTGTGCCTATATGCAACAAATGTGGAGACGTTGTTGCTTCGACTCCTAATGCAAAGATAAAGATATCCTAAGAAGCAACCCGAGTTCTCCTTGATTCAATTTTTGCTCAATTCATGAATGTCAATGGTATATATTAGGTTATATATTTTGACAATTCATGTGAGATTTCATGCATGATTTTTGAAAATGTTTTTAGCATTATTCAACAATGCAAGAAAAATGGTTTTCATGTGTGATAGAACTAAAAGACCTTGATAGTTCTTGGACCGTTTATGACTCGAGGTAGAACATGTTACACACCTTGTAACAGGGATCAAGGACTTGACCTTGAGGCTATACTAACTAACTAACCACTAACCAACTAACCCTAGACATTTATAACCTACGTATAGGTTACACACACACACACCTTTAGTCGACTACATTATGGAAGACTTAATCATAAAATCCTACACCCTTGATCTCTTTATATAGAGAGATATTAGGGTTTACAAAATACTACGAAGGACTAAAACATAAATCTTCTTTTGCAAGCAAGTCCTTCTCCATCTTTTGTAGAATTCCTTCTTGTCATATTAAGTCTCTATTGTTTCATTCTTTCTTGTTTTGTATCATCAAATCTAATAGACCCGACAATCTTCCCCTATTTGATGGTAACAAAACAAATACCTTCTTGTACGAACTTCCCTAGACGAAGTAGAGAAATTGAGATAATTAAATCTCGCCATGAATGAAACAACCTTTGTCTTCCCCTTAATTCATGCCATGCCACTCCAGTATTTCTTCCCCTTTTTGTTATCAACAAATAAAGAACGTATGCAAAACGTCCCCTTGAGTGGTGCATGTACATCAAATGATTCTTCAAATCTGTAAGCTCTATGTAATGATCACATATGAAGAAAACCCAAATATAATAAATTTGTTGAAGAAGTAGAATAACCCAAACTTGTGTCTTATGTCTTGTACTAACCACGTGACTTCAAACTTATATTGCTAAATATAAGTAGATCGCAATCTCTTGACAAAATCCTCAACTATATGAGACACTGAGCACTACAACGTAACTCCTTAAAGTGATAGCCAATGTGTGCATAGAGCATCATAAGAAAAATCACACATCTCTAGATTCATCAAATCGTTGTCACATCTTGAACGCACACACAAGTTACCTCTTGCTATAAGGTATGATAAGAACACAAACCTGTGATACTCAAATACAACATCAAATAAATGATAATCAACATTCTTCGTAACCAATGAATCCAATAAGAACGAGCCTTTAATCTGTGAAGAAAATAAACCAAACTCTTCTTGTGTGTGTGAACCAAAATTCCATGTGTGTGTAAAACTATCTCTAATCAATCATATGTACTTCCCCTCACTCTTCATAACACATGTCCATAAAGTTTAATGTAAACGCAGCAATACTAAGTTATGAGAGCAGTACTTTGAAATAACAGTACTTTGGACATAGCAGTACTTTGGAGCAGTACTTTGCAATAGCAGTAGAACCAAGAAAATAACCTGGCAGTATAAATCATGTACTCCAAAGAAAACAACGTTCACGTAGGGTTACTTTCAATGTTAGTAGCTTTATTCCCATAAAACATATCGCTACTTTATTTGCATCAGTAAACAAAGATTGATATCTTCACTTTCACTAAAAGATATTGACCACCGATGAGTAACCTCTTGTACCAATTAAATTCAAATATCTTCGATGCATATTATCCCAATAATTAAATCCTATAACCTTGTATCTTGCCACCAACTCACGAATTGTCACAACCCACAATTTCAGGTCATTTCCCAAACCTCGACATTTCACTATTCATCCGTTACTATTCATCATTTACTATTCATCGATCACTATTCATCATTTTACTATCATCGTTGGAGTCATTTGGAGATTCCGAGAACGGTTCAGAAAATTTATATTCATGACACTATTCTTCCCGGAGAATGTATATTCATGCAATATCATTCAATTCATCGTAACACGGGTTTACGCTATTCATGTTCGGCAGTAACCGGTTTGGTTTAGATGCGGAATTATGCATTATTAGCAGAGACAACTTTCTACGGCTAGAAAATAGTCCGCTATCACAATAACATTTACATGCTAATCCACTCGTAGGTTTTCCAAAAGTATTCATTTTAGTATATTTGACGTTTCACGTACATTTAAATTCAAGTAAACGCTAACGCGCGATCGTAACATGAGATTTACACGTCCGATATTCCTCATTTTATTCCCGACATATTTTTATGCTCATTTTAACATCCCGGAGATTCCAAAGTTCATTTACCCGGTATTTTGGGAAATTCGTTATTTTATTTGGTAACTTACGTTAACTTACGACGGTTTTGGTTTTAACTAACTAATTTTCGTCCTAACAACCGGCAATTGTCCCGAGCATGTTTTTATCACTTTTATGACTTCAAGACACCCCGACTAACTTAATCCTAACCCATTTCTATAATTCCGGTTTACATGTTTACTTATCACATTTTACTTACAACACTTAACAAATTATAACTAGCTACTACCATCCTCCACTAACTCAAGTTAATTAAATCACAAACCCCCCCCCCCACCGGCCACCCCTCCATACCAACCCACCCACATGGCATTTAATGCCCCAACTAATCCATGGTTTAAACAAACAAATATCTTCTCATTTTCTCAAAGTCCAAGAGTTATAAAAATTTGCTTTCTTTCTTCCTCTTCTTCCTTGGTGGCCGGCCAACATACAAACAAGAAGGATTCACCATTGTTTTGCAAAGTTCAAGCCATTTTCATGTCACATTGATCATCCTTTTCAAGACCTTGTAGCTTGTTTCAAGACTTTTATCACTCTTACCATCAAAATCATCTCCAATCCATCAAGTAAGCTTGTGATAATTATCCTCATCATGTTTTCATCCTACTAACATGCTCATGACATTTTATTTCCATTTACACATGTACATTGTGATTTATACCACTATTTTAAGGTTTTTACAAGTTATAAGCCCTAACATGCAAACCCTTGATATCACTAGCTATTTTTCATGGTTGGAAGTNTTTTTGGACAAGATACTAACTAGGAAACCTATTTTTGAGAAGTTATAAAACCTACTGTCCTTAAAGTGAAAACGTGGGAGAATCAGTAACTTTTGAGTTATTTTTGGCCAAATATTTAGAAAATACATTCCGAGATGAAACCGTGGCCGAAAACGGGGATAAAAACGGGCTTATAACGAAGGAGTTATGATTTTTACATGTTTAACGATAAAAATGGTTTTCCGGAAAAATATGTTGCTGTTTGGAATTATTCATTGGGTCATTTTAGGCGTTTGGCGAAACCTAGGTGACCCGGGTCTCTAAAAACATGTTAGTATTTATTTACACGAAAGTGTGGACATAAAGAACGTAGAAAACGGACTTATAACGAAAATAAAAGCCACGTTTTAAACTAGAAATAAACTTAATATTTTGACAGCTTTTATATTAGAGTTTATATATTTCGTACCAAGTGTAGTTTCATGTAACGACATTGATTTAGCCGTTTTCCTTTAACCGTTGAGTCCCGTATAGTTATTAGTCCACTAACACAACAAGATAACGGTTTTCAAGGCTTTCTAAAGTTAACACCGAGCACGTACACTATATATATATATTACTTGACTAGTTTTAACGTACTAAATTGAGTATATATTTTTACCAAGTGTTGCAACTTTAAATTTCGACTACAACTTATATTTTCAAAGTACGAGTGGTATAGATAGCATGTGCATATTCATTCGTGGTTTCACTTCATGTCCTTACGTAGTACATGTGCATTCATTATAGGTAACGACTAGTGTTCGTGCCTTGTGGTTTTCCAAGTATTCCTAGTATTCCGTATTCACTAGCATCATCACTTGAGGTGAGTTTTCATAGCCCCGTATTTATTCAATTATTGTTTTCAAATCCCACGGGGGAGAATACATTGCAACCGTTTTCCATACGAGCCAAAGTAGTAGACTTCCCGTACGTAGCTTAAGTACCTTATTGCCTTGTGAAAGTCCCCCCATCATGGACCGTTAATTATGAGTAAGCGAGGATGAGTGGATAGATCTATTGAGGGTGACTCCTCCATCCGTGTTGGTTCTACCAACAGTCAAGCGGATGCATTTCATTTTACATTTATTAGAGTGCCTGGCAAAACACTCCTTGGGGCAAATGAGTATTCCGTCAAGCTTCGGGGTCATGAGCTTANTTGTGGTTTCACTTCATGTTCTTACGTAGTACACGTGCATTCATTATAGGTAGCGGCTAGTGTTCCTGCCTATTGTTGCCTAGTATTCCAAGTGTTCCGTATTCACTAGCATCATCACTTGAGGTGAGTTTTCATAGCCCCGTATTTATTCATTTATTGTTTTCAAATCCCACGGGGGAGAATACATTGCAACCGTTTTCCATACGAGCCAAAGTAGTAGATTTCCCGTACGTAGCTTAAGTACCTTATTGCCTTGTGAAAGTCCCCCCATCATGGACCGTTAATTATGAGTAAGCGAGGATGAGTGGATAGATCTATTGAGGGTGACGCCTCCATCCGTGTTGGTGCTACCAACAGTCAAGCGGATGCATTTCATTTTACATATATTAGAGTGCCTGGCAAAACACTCCTTGGGGCAAATGAGAATTCCGTCAAGCTTCGGGGTCATGAGCTTAAGGCTATTGTACATTTATTTTATGTGACTTATGTCATACCTTTTTACTTGTGGCTATCGTATAACTTCACTTTATTAAACCTATGATTTCTCACCAACTTTATGTTGACCGTTTTAGCAATGTATTTTCAGGTAATTAATCAGCTTATGTGGACATGCATATGGACCATNCCTCCATCCGTGTTGGTTATACCAACAGTCAAGCGGATGCATTTCATTTTACATATATTAGAGTGCCTGGCAAAACACTCCTTGGGGCAAATGAGTATTCCGTCAAGCTTCGGGGTCATGAGCTTAAGGCTATTGTACAATTATTTTATGTGACTTATGTCATACCTTTTTACTTGTGGCTATCGTATATATATATATGTCGTATATCGTGAAGAGAATAAGATGACGATGGAACTTGTATTGCACTAGAGAAACACACACATACACACACTCAAGCACAATCACAAATGAGGTGTCTTGAGCCTTTTATACTTCCAAGCATAAGGCTTCTATGGGCTTGGGCTTTTTGTTTCCCTTATGGACTTGGATTTACATTTGAAGGACTTTCAACACTTAACTAATAGAATACTAGCTTATCCAAGTCCATAAGCCCATTTAGCTTAATCTATTCTAACGTTCTGCGACACGATACAAAGTTATAACGATGAGAATGACCATCACTTCTAAATACATAATTTTAATGCTAACAGTCTTGCAGAAGATTCTTGTGCATCCGTTTTCTCTTCCTGTCCAATCAAAAATTTTTTCATGTGCGTCAAGGTCTTGTAGAAGTTAATATATACAAAATTTACCATCGAGATATATTATTAAGTGTTATAGAGACCGGTCAATTTAACCCACTTGATCCCATGTTTTTTTAAAAGCAAACGATATATCGACCCATTCCAATCCAGATATTGTTATGTACCTAAGGTTGCGGAGTGTGTTGGGAGGCGGCTGAGGTATACAATTTTTTATTTTGGCTTTTATTGTGAAATTGAGCCGTTTGAGCAAAAGTGTTAGTTTGTGTGATTAAGGGATTTTGGATTAACTGTTAAAACCTAAGCCGTTGTTTGTTGCTTCAAGCTGGATTGCATTAGCCAAAAAAATTTAATAATCGACGAAAAAAGTACTTCTGGGAAAGATTAAGTTTGCAGCTCAGAATAGCATTAGATGTAACAAAACCTATCAAAAAAAGGGCCATCACTTGTTATCCACACACATAAGATATGTTACTGCATTAACATAAATAAGTTTAAACTTTAGTATTTTACAACACACCTCCAAACACCCCTTTAGGAATTTCAATTTTGTAGAAGTGACATATGTTTCAAGATCAGTTGGTACCGACAAATAGCATAGTACAATAAGCAAAATGAGTTTTTATCGATCCCAAATATGTAAAAGAAAATATAATAAAAAGGAATTACCTTGGTATAAAGAAACGGGTCAGCAACAAAATTACTTGAGAATTCTAAATCAGTAACCAAAGCGCAAGTCAAACCAGGTTTGCTATAATCCCCGACGCAAACTTAATGGCCTGTGGAAGAACAATTTAATCTTTTATATAATAAAACAAAAACCCTAGTGGGTACTTTCGTATTTCGGAAAAAAGAATATTTCCTAGGTAATATTTTAATTATTATTTTTTAATTTAAAATTTTAAAAAATTGTTTTTGTAGGACCTTAGATCTATCAACTTTATCACACTTATATTGAATGAGATATGGTGACTTGATGAATATATGTATGTGTTTTAGAGAGAGAAAGTAGAATGAAACTAGAGTGAATATTTCATATAAAACACACACTTACACACACAAGCACCCCTTACAAATGAAGGTTTAGGTGTCTTTTATACATAAGAGAGAAAGGCCTCATGGGTTTTCTAATGGACTTGGACTTGGTGGACTTTTGTTACATAAATGGCTTATACAATATAACTTATAACATATTGGCTTACTAAGTCCATAAGTCCAATTGACTAATCTATCATACGTTTACGACACATTCCAAAGTTCTTAGGATTCGAATGACCATCACTTCTTTATATTTCTTTGATGCTAACAATCTCCCCCTAATGGGTGGTCATTCGAATGATGCTCCACGTGATTAGGTCTTTGTCTTTGAACTTTGTGTGTCGTTGTAGAATAGTCTTTAATCTTTGTTCCTTCATGCTTAGTGATCTTAGATAAATGACTTTTCTTTGTTCTTTGTTGTTGTGGTGGATATATCTGCCTTTCGTCACATCTTTGTCTTTATGGTTAAATGCCTTTCCAACATGCTCATACGTCTTTAGTCTTTGTCATACATACATTTGTTGTTCCCGTTCTTTCACTTTGATCTTTGTCACTTAACTTTGTAGATTCTTTCACATAACGTAGAATCTTTCTTTGACCTCTTCTATGCATCGATCTTTGGTGAGAACTTTTCTTTGACTTTGCAATGTATGTATGAGCATGTGGAAATAAGTGTGGGATGGTTGTTGTTCCTGCATAAAATAGTTAGTAATAAAACATCCGGTACTTACAGGTTCGGAATTAGAGATTGTTAAGAGCATAGTGTGAAAACTCTTTCTAACCCTTACCAAGGCCGTTCCTAATCGGATACCCCCGAAAAGGCTTACACTGACATACCGAAGTACACCAACGATTAGGTGAGTCGCTGGAGATCACCCCACGACTGTAGACCGTTTGGAACCACCGCAAACACTAAGCGTAACTCATTAAGAATTACCGAAGTGACCTGCTGTCAGGGCTGTTTGATGTTGACCCTGGCAGGAATTTCTGTTCAATCATTGAGAAATACATAAGTAAATCCTCTCATAAACGTTCTTGGCAGATTGCTAAGATCTGCGTAGAACTCGATAATTTACAACTAGTGTCCATATATGTAGAACCACCATTGTAGTAATGTTAAGTGTTCCTATGAGATCTTTTGATGAATCTCGAGGCTCTAGACTCGATAAGTGCACATTTGGTTTCCTATGCGGAGGCATGGAGCAGAGGGCCTCCTTTTCAATATCAACCATCTCTAAGAGACAGGTCGATAGATTACAATGGTTCCCCGTGAGAATGAAACAAGTATCTTTTGTGAGATACCCGAGTGGTTAGAAGGTTAAGTGCAGTGCGTCACTGGGTCCATGACGTCTTGTCTTCAATACCGGTGTCACCTTAGTAACAACCAGTAGCATATGAGTTGAACCCGGTGTCTGCCCTAAGGTTGAACATATGGAGGGCTATTTCTTTTCACCCTTTTCATTACTTTTCTTTTTAATTCTTCAACCCCTTCTTTCTCCTTTCATTCTTTACCCCTTTTTTCAAATCATACCTAAGGACTTCTAATTCTAATCTATTGGAATTGTCCTTGGGTAGATCCCTCCGGCTCTGGCGGATCATAGGACAGTTTTTCCTAACCTTAGTCACTTTATATCTTCATGACTATCCTATTGTTGCCAATGAACCAAACATTTGAAAATCTTCTCAAAGTGTTTATGAAAAAGAAACAATTTGTTAACACTTTGAGAGTGTTTGGTTTCTTTTGAAGGACTCCCCCTTCACATGTGCTCATGTATTATTTAGGAAATTTGCACATGCGGGAGGAGTAAGCACTTTTTGAATTGATCCATTCTTAATAGACATATGCATGAGGGACACGTTTACGTTGCTTAGTTAAAGGGATCCCTTATCAGCTTTTAGGTGATAACTAGTGTTGGGAATTATGCTAAGTAAGAATTCTGCTGATGGATTCTGCTGAAGAGCTGGAATCTGCTGAAGATAACTTTCTGCGGAAGAATAGTTTCTGCTTAGTGTGTTTCTGCGGATACAGATAAACCGCATATTTTGTATTTTAGTTAGGATATGCATGAGTTTTATTAGGAGAAGATAATGCATATCTTTGATAGTTTATAGATTATACGTTTCTTGTGAAACGGTTTAGGGTTAGAGTTCCTTGTCTATAAAAGGAACACCATATTATATTTTATGTACGAGTTTGAAAAAAAAAGTTTTAACTTATATAAAAGATCCATAGAGGATCAAAGAGTTCTTAGTATTCTGTGTTATTACTTGTGTTTGTTTCCGCTTTAGAATACAAGTATTGGAGACTTTCTATTAGTGTGTTTGTGATTACATAAACATTGCTAACGATTCACGAGTGCTCAAAGATCTATCAAGGTCTTAGTTTCAACAAGTGGTATCAGAGCCTCGGGAGAGTCTCTGTAATACTAAGAACATCACCTTCTTACACACACACAACCAAAACAAACAACCATCATGCCTGGATCTGACAATGAGACAGATGTTACACTCAATCAAAACACCACATCCTTACATCAACTCAATCTCACAAACAGTAATGCAAAATTCCCTTACCTCAAGAAAGAAGAATATGAACTTTGGGCCATGAAGATGCAGAACTTAGTGAGGCCACGTGGGCCTTGGAGTAGATTGGCTCTAGCTACGATTAGAACTCGACATTATGCTTAGTGTCGTTAAACCTTGTGTAAGCATATGTACGGATTGCTCCGCCTGAAAGAGTGTGTTGATATAGTGATTCACAACTCTCGTTTGTGGTACTCAGGGAGTGGAGTAGGACAAAGAGTGAACTTCGTGCCGAACCACTATAAATTGCAGCGTCTCTTTGGTTGTGTTCTTTCCTTACTCTTTACTTTACTTGTTTTTTTATGCATGTTACTAGATAAATTGATATCACATAACAAGTAGAATTCAACAAGTTTGCAAAAAAATATAAACCGGACCTAAAAACGGCGAAACGTTTTAACAACTAAAATGAAATGGTGAAACTATTTAACCCCCCCCCCCCCATTCTAGTTTCTACAATTGGTATCAGAGGCAGGTTATCAAGATCTTTAGAGTATACTGTACTTTAAAACTTGAACTGATCTATGGAGTCTGAAAGATACTTAGAAGGGATCTATTTGAATTAGTCACCATTTTTCGAAAATGAAAACTTTGTCATATGGAAAAACGAATTAGTCATAATCTTTGACATGTCATCTCTTTTCATATTTTTAATAAATGATAATAGATTTCGAATATTAAGATTTCATAAGAAACTTTTGCTAGACGTTGAAGTTCAAATATTGGCTTACAAAACTTTGCTAAAAATTGGTTTTGACAAAATCATTTTTTAAAATGTGATAAATGATATATGGCAAAATATTTTAAACTTCCATCAAGGAAATGTTCAAGCCAAAGATGATGAAAATTTATTATTCGTAAGTCACTTAGTTTTAGTAGAATCGTGTACTACTAGTTTGAATGTTTTTGTTGTAGGTAGTGTTGCCGACAAGAATCACATTAACAGCTAAGTTAGTGTACTAATCAACAAGTCTTGAAGTGATGAAAATAAAGAAGACTAAGTACGTGTTTAGATAAGCCTAAAACAAGATGGTTAGAAATCAAGAAAATGGGTGGCTAGATTGTGCAACTACACTTAAGGACGATTCGCCAAGTGAGTTTCATCATGTCTCCCATCACTTACAAGACACATGTTATGGTATGTGTCATTAAGGATAGCTAGAGGCCAAGGTAAGTTTTCTTACAATCTTGCCTACTATAGTTACAACGTGAATGCTTGCTATATGCTTACGTGACAATATGAGTTATCGTTTCTTACTTGCATGCTAGATATTATCTATATGCTCATATGTGCTATATGCTTTGTTCATTAGATGCTTTGTCTAAATGCTTATCCATTTTTGGATTCAAGTAAATTATTTGANATGTCATCTCTTTTCATATTTTTAATAAATGATAATAGATTTCGAATATTAAGATTTCATAAGAAACTTTTGCTAGACGTTGAAGTTCAAATATTGGCTTACAAAACTTTGCTAAAAATTGGTTTTGACAAAATCATTTTTTAAAATGTGATAAATGATATATGGCAAAATATTTTAAACTTCCATCAAGGAAATGTTCAAGCCAAAGATGATGAAAATTTATTATTCGTAAGTCACTTAGTTTTAGTAGAATCGTGTACTACTAGTTTGAATGTTTTTGTTGTAGGTAGTGTTGCCGACAAGAATCACATTAACAGCTAAGTTAGTGTACTAATCAACAAGTCTTGAAGTGATGAAAATAAAGAAGACTAAGTACGTGTTTAGATAAGCCTAAAACAAGATGGTTAGAAATCAAGAAAATGGGTGGCTAGATTGTGCAACTACACTTAAGGACGATTCGCCAAGTGAGTTTCATCATGTCTCCCATCACTTACAAGACACATGTTATGGTATGTGTCATTAAGGATAGCTAGAGGCCAAGGTAAGTTTTCTTACAATCTTGCCTACTATAGTTACAACGTGAATGCTTGCTATATGCTTACGTGACAATATGAGTTATCGTTTCTTACTTGCATGCTAGATATTATCTATATGCTCATATGTGCTATATGCTTTGTTCATTAGATGCTTTGTCTAAATGCTTATCCATTTTTGGATTCAAGTAAATTATTTGAAAAAATAATGGTCTTACCACAACCATTATTTATAACGAAACTAGCGTCAATCAATCACTATAGACGATACACACTTACTTCACTCTTTGTTTGCTCTCTAGTTCTCGTATATGACTCTTCTTAAAATTTACATGATTGACCTCTAGCCTCTCCGATGCAACTCTCGTCCTTGAATCCCACTTAACGTTTTGCTTCTCCCTATTCTTCTGTTTCGACTCAAAATCCACTCCTTATTCAAGCATATCGAGTCTTTTCCTTTTCTTCTGTCTTGATTCTACTCCATACCCATTCCTTAGCCTACTCGTGCGTATTAAGTATATTCCGTATCTTAAAATGCACAAAGTTATATTTTAAAATGATTTGGAACCAAAGACTTGTCACAATAACTGAAACAAAAAAATCATCAAAACTGCAATACCTTCTGACGGTGTTCTTTTAGCTCCCGGCAGTCCCATATCGATAAGGGACCGTCCAACTTTTTGAAACCATACCCCGTTTTCTCACTGCAGAAGCTGAAAAACAAACCAAACACCCCTTCTTTGCTGCAGAAACGACGAACAATACAACCATACACTCAAAATCTTACTTACCCAAAATCAAATTAATTCAAGGTTTACAAACTCAAGATCATTAATCACCAACAATCACTATCACTTTATTGTAAGTCAATCTATCCTATTTCACTTATTTAATTCGAATTAATAGATTAGGGTTCATATGAACATAAAAATTGAAAATTGGGGATTCTCATTTCTTTGTTAAATTATCAACAATTGATGGCTAATCTAAACATTGTAGTACTAATAACACTCGAATTAATCAATCAATTAACTTATTTTGCGGATTTTGAAAATGGGTCAAAAATGAGATTATTCCCAATTCGAATTTAATGTTGTTAATCTTGTTTAATCACGTAACAAAAACGTAGTGATACATTGTTAATACATGTCAAAAACATTTCGTAACCATGCAACAAAATGAATCAGAAAATTCAAAATCAAAATGAAATTTTAGTATAAAAATATAGGCATAAAAACTATAGGCTAACTAACTTGATATTTACTTCACTTGATTTTGTGTTATAGGAAAATTATGCCTAAACCAAACTGGGTGGATCACAAAAATACCCGTCATTACATACCCATTGTTTCAACCGATTACACTGCACCTCTATCATACAGTTTCCAACGTTTTGAAAAGCGGGCCATACATGAGGGTCGTGTTGTCTATCCGGACTTTGAGGATTTTGATTACCTTGAAGTCATGTTGGGTTCGGCTAGACTTGAGTGTCTTTATAAGATTAATAAATCCATTGTCCCTCGCTTTGTTCTAGAATTGTATAGCCAATTTAGGTTGAGAGCCGAGTCTGTAAATGAGCTTTATATTGAGTTTGTCATTCAAGAAAAATTCTTTTCATACTCCCTTCCCGACTTTGGTCACATCCTTGGTGTTCCCACCTCTGGGCAATGCTCTTTCACTGAAGAATGGAGCCTTGATGCTCTTGTCAGAAGCACCCCCAAACGTGGGAAATATGCCACTACTCCTCCAACTCCAAATGACATCAAAACCATCGTTCTAAAGTCCCGAACTTCACCTCTTACTCGTACTTACAGGGGTAAGAAAATTCCTATAGAAGAAAACCAAGTCCTCACAAAAGAAGTCGAAAACCATCTAAAAGCCATTGAGGAAGTCGTACGTGAAAATGCCTTTTGCCTAGGTAGCAATAGGGATTATCTTCACGCATGTCTCGGTCACATGCTTTATTGTATTGCCAAATCAAAGCCCTACAATCTAGCATTCTACATGGTCAGGAGAATGGAATTTGTCACTAAAAAGAACAAATTAAACATGCCTTATGGTATGCTCTTGACTCGTCTTTTCAACCATATCATGAATGAATTTCCGAAACTCCAATCGGAAAAATATCACATTCATGATCGTGTCATGTTCCCTCTCTCTATTCATATTGAGCGTAAAACAAGGTTTGTTTCGGGGTCAAAAAGGACCTTGTTTCCCGAGTCATCTTCTAGTGATTCTTCCTCCCATCACTTAGATGGTGATGGACATGTCGGTAGTTCTAATGAATCCGCTTCTTCTCCTTCCCAAAACTTCATAAATGTCCTTCCTCAAATTCCTCAAAATCTTGAGTCTCAAGATCCATCTATGATCACTCTTCTTACTCAAATCCAAGACGAGCAAAGGAAAGGTTTGAAGTCAATCAAGAACCTTCTTAAAAAGAAGAAGAAGTAAATGTGTTTTCCGCTTCTTCTCCTTCCCAAAACTTCATAAATGTCCTTCCTCAAATTCCTCAAAATCTTGAGTCTCAAGATCCATCTATGATCACTCTTCTTACTCAAATCCAAGACGAGCAAAGGAAAGGTTTGAAGTCAATCAAGAACCTTCTTAAAAAGAAGAAGAAATAAATGTGTTTTGGAATGAACTTATGATTATCTGTAATGTACTTGATACAATTATGTTTGTCTTTATTTGTACTATTTCTTAAGACATGTTTGATTGTTGATTATGCTTGGATTTGGATGTTATCTTGAGATGTTTAGTTAATTTGAGACATCTTTTGTTGTTGTATTCTTGTTTGTGTTGATTGTATAGAGTAGCATTGCATTATATGTACAGGTTGTAGAAATGAGAAACTGGGAAAAATCCTGTAAACCACTGCCGGCTTATTGACCCAGCGGTCCCAAAGTGATAAGGGACCGTTTGCTATTTGATTGACCGTCCCTGTGGGATCACAGATTTTGCACTGTTTTCTTCTTTCCTGCAATCCTAACCTATTGTATGATTATCACCACCTTACCTTGTTTAGTTAAACATCTTTATGTGCTTGAAATCTCCTAATGCATGCTTTGCCCAAATCATAACCAAGCTTGATTATTTAAGCCTTACTCATCATCCTCAACCTCACCACAACAACCATTCATCTCTTCCTTATCACCTACAATGGCCTCATCTTCCACAACCATGTCAACCACAAAGAAAGAGCTCAAAACACAACCTCCAAACAAAAGACCAAAACTCAAAATCATTCGACCTCAAACAACCTTCATTGACCTCACACTCTATGATTCCACTCCATTCCTAAGTCACCACCAACATCACCTCAAGCACCAAGTACACCACTCAAAACACCATCTACCAATGGTACTTCCCACTCATCATCAAAGCCATCATCTAGCTCAAAGCCAACCACATCACCTTTCTTATCATTTATCAAAAATTTGTCACCTTTGCTAACCGAATCAAGTTCGGGTGCCTTCACTCCGTTTGTGAGTAATCAACCACCATCTCCCACTCACTCCATATTATCACCAAGAAACCAACTTCCATCTTAAACAAACTCACCAAATCATACCACCACATCTCCAAATGGGCCATTGTAAAACATTCCTTCCACACCACCATCATCCCCAACTCTTGGAAATTCACTTCCCTACTACTTTTTGAACAACCACATGGTGGGGTGTGCTTGTTGCTTCCATAACTTTCATCTCATCCACTCTCTTCGAGATGAATTGCATATCATGTTTGGTCACATTGAGTATCTCATTGCTCAACAAAATGTGCAACCAACTCCTCTTGCTTCCATGCCTCCACCGGCAACACCTTCGGTTCCACCTTCATCCTCACCATCATCCACTCCACCATCCAACTAGATGTTTTTCAAATATCTAGTTCAAGAATAATTAAGTGGGTGTTTTGTTTTGGACCAAGCATGCAATGGGAGATGATTAGTTGTACTAGTTAATGATTAGTATTGTTGCTTAGTGTTGGTTTAGTAATGCATTGCCTATGGTTGCTCTTATATGAATGATGTTGTCTGCTTCTTATGTTTGTAAAGAATGAATATTTATGTGTTATGCTATGATATTATGTTGTGATATTAGTCATAGTTGAACATGAAAATAGACTAAAATTACTCAACCTTAAAAATAAGAAGTTGTTTAAATCAGAACACATCTGCCAACCAGGGAGCCTACTGGTGGCGGTCCTTTAAAGGACTGGTGGTCCTTTATCATTAAGGGACCATCCCCCTGTTTACAGGACCGTCACTTGTAGTGCTAAAATTCAGATTCTACCTGCAATTTTCTATCTGATTCATGCTCTACATAATTGATTTCACACCCATATTCATTATGCTTTCTAATTACTTTCATATACATATATATTCATGTGCTTTGCTCCTAACTTGTTTTTGTTGCACATCACCATAGCTCGATTCCCCGGTGCCCTCATTAAGGGGGAGCACTTAGCTAGGGGAGCTTGTATTCCGACAACAATGACGATGCCCTTTCAAGGATGCTCGTGTCTACTCTCCTCAACATCAACGACACCTTTTTGATTCTACAAAAAGGCGGAGAAGTAACGGGAAAACTCATTAAAAATTTATCGACGCATAATTTTACCTAAAATGAGTTTATATTTTGTAATCATCAAAAAGGGGGAGATTGTTAATACAAATAATGTCAAAAACGTTATTCGCATTATTTGATCTTCTTGTGTTTTGATAATCACAAAATATAAAGACATGTTACGTAAAGTTACGGTTAATAAGTTTTTAACCGAGGAAACTCGTTACTTCTACGTAGCTTCTACAACATCACTTCCGTATGAACAAACTTTATACCGTCATTAGTTTGGTGATCAAAGAAGTTTTTATTTTCTTATAAACTTACATTTTTAAGTTTAACAAAACATTTTCACAAAGTATTTTTGTGTTTTTAGAGAAATATTTTATTAAGAAAATATATTCAAATTCAAATATGTAACAGCTAGTTTTCCCCCCAAAATAGCTGAAACTTCACCAGATAAGTTTTCACCACGTCATGATAAAAAGGGAGCGTTTTTGTCTGGACGGTCCCCTAAAAGGGGTTGGCGGTCCCTTAGTGGTAAAGGACCGTCGCCTATTTACGGGACCGCCTGGTCAGTCCTGTCGCCTATAAATACTGAACTGTTACACTTTAGAAAACAAGTGTTACGGTGATAGGTTCTGTAAATAATGTCATTGTTATCCGACTTGTGTGTGAGTCGAGGAGGGGATATTTGTGTGAACTTGGATGGTGATGTAGATCCAAGAAGTGTTGTAACTATATTAATTCATGTATTGGTGTGAGGAGAATGATGTCCTAGTGTGTAGGATAGGATCTTGTCGAAATATTATGTAAAGACTTAGATCGAGTGATGATCCAAGTAAGTCATGTGTATAGTCTTGGTTCGGGTGAAGAACCAAGTATGTCTAGTGTGTGAAGTCTTGGTTCAGGTGAAGAACCAAGAGTGTCAAAGTGTGAAGACTTGGTTTGGGTGAAGAACCACGTGTGTCAAATATGTGAAGACTTGGATCGGGTGATGATTCAAGATGGACAAGAGTGCTTGTTTGTGTGGCCACGTGGGCCTTGGAGTAGATTGGTAATAGCTACGATTAGAACTCGACATTATGCTTAGTGTCGTTAAACCTTGTGTAAGCATGTGTACGGATTGCTCCGCCTGAAGGAGTGTGTTGATATAGTGATTGACAACTCTCGAGTGTGGTACTCGTGGAGTGGAGTAGGACGAAGTGTGAGCTTCGTGCCGAACCACTATAAATTGCCGCATCTCTTTGGTTGTGTACTTTCCTTACGCTTTACTTTACTAGTTTATTTATGCATGTTACTAGTTAAATTGATATCACATAACAAGTAGAATTCAACAAGTTTGCAAAATAATATAAACCGGACCTAAAAACGGCGAAACATTTTAACAACTAAAATGAAACGGTGAAACAATTCAACACCCCCCCCCCCCTTCTAGTTTCTACAACACCGTTACATGGTTAATCAACTAAACACAAACCTAAAATAACATCTCCCAACACCATGAACATTACAACTAAACATGTACATACATACCCCAACATACCTTAAACTAAATTGAAAACACAAAAAACTTCAACTACCACAGATCTAACATACCAACCATCCTACATATGCCTGAGCATCTTCAAGAAAATAAGCTTTTAATCATCGCCTTGCACTTGTCAAGATCATGGAGCACAGTCAACCTCTGAAAAGCCATATTGTCCTCAGCAACCTCAAAAATAGATAGCAAATCAAGTTCCATAATAAGCTCTAGCCTTTACTGAACATTGTCTAACAACTCTTGGCACATCTTTAACATTTCAGCACGACGATTCCATTCTTTACCAATCTCCCTTTGAATACGGAGGATCATTTGTTCTTTCAAGCTAGAAGAGTTTGATGTGGTGGCAAGCTCGTTTAGGAGATTAGACAATCGTAACATGTGTTTATTTACATAACACTATAATAAATTCGTAAAGCTAGTTTTCTTTATTTTATATGTGTTCGCACATCACATCTTTATATACATGTTATGTAATCTTATTATTTTACGACCAAATATTTAAATTACATTCTAGGATTTCTTAATTGAGGTTTTGGATATTCAAAAGATATCCGTATTCGGATATCCAAAAAAATTAACCAAAATTTATTAAGAGGTTGAGTTTTATGAAATGTCATTTTTGAAACTCATATAAAAGTTTTTCAAAAATTACAGATATTTGGATATATAAAACTGTTATACGAAATTTTGGATATCCGAATTTAAATAAGATAGCTAAAATAATGGGTCTAACATAAAACTATCAACTCAAATTTTGGATATCCAAAAACTTAAAAAACCGAAAACCGAACCCCAAAAATCCAAAAACCAAACTGAACTTTTGGTGCGAGGTTTGATTTTAAAAAAACTTAAAACCGAAATTTCAGTCTGGAGTTTGGTTTTAGCCAAAAACCGCCCCAAACTACCCCCATGTTCCCCTAATTTAAACAACAAATGTGCACAAAAAAACCGTATACCCAATCCCTTTGTCTTACAGTTAAAAAAACGTATACATAGTCCCTACTTCACCTAACTAGCTAAATGTTGAATATATATTTTAATCATTTTAGTCCCCATTTCAATATCTTTTCAGGTTTAATGCATTGTGTTATAGTTTGAATAATCACATGATAAAAAGCTTTTATACGTTTTAAATTTAGTCCAAATCCAACTAGTAAAGTTGTAAAGATTTCATTTTTAATCCAAACTAAAGTTTGACTTCTTCTTTTTTAATGTTGCATTTTAGTCCCTAACATAAGCACAAATCAAAATCTGAAAAACCACCCAAAACTCTAAACATAATACATGAAATATATTCATATGCTTACCACCATATGGTTACACCGTTACATAGTTAACCAACTAAACACAAACCTAAAATAACATCTCCCAACACCATGACCATTGCAACTAAATATGTACATACATACCCCAACATACCTTACACTAAACTAAAAACCCGAAAAACTTCAACTTCCCCAGATCTAACATACCAACCATCCTACATACGCCTGAGCATCTTCAAGAAAATAAGCTTTTAATCCACGTGTTCCCTAGCTTGGTTGACTTTTAATCATGTAGTGTTGATTTCTATTCTTTCAGATTAAGACAATCATCTCACACTCACATTTTATCAACCCCTTCCAAAGGCCATGGGAACATATTTCGTATCTACTTAATCGAATTTGGCAATTTTTGGGATAGACACCTCCTGTTGGTCAATTTCTCTCTTACCTACTATTTCAGTATTCCAACGGCATTGCAATAGACCCTCTATGGTCGCAAGTGTCGATCGCCGACTTGTTGGATAAAGATGGAGATACCCGACTTCCTGACTATGAGCCTGTTCACGAAACTACCAAGGAGATCGTCCAAAGTCGAAATGGAGAGTTAAGCTGCTCGTGAATTGTTAGAAACCCTGATGATGTGAACCTCTCGAATCCTAGGATAAAGTCTAATCCTCGTTTTATTAATCATATCAAATTCTTGCTAGAGTTAGATCGGTGGCTCACCGACTCAAGCTACCATCAGAACTCAGCAGCGTTCAAGACATTCTCATGTCTACAATCTAAGTGATGACTTGCTGATGAGACTATTGTTTTCCTTCGGGAAAGATCCAGATTGATGACTATTTAAACCGTGTTGAGAGACTTGTCGAAATCATGAATCCTTATCGTATCGATCCTTTCAGATCTTTGCTAGAGTCAGATTAATAGTTCACGATTCGAGCTACCGTCAGAACTCAATTGGATTCCTGACATTTCACATACGAAATTCGAAGAAACGACTTGCCAATGAGGCAGTTGTTATTCCTCTTGGAGAAATTCAGATTTTATAATGTTCAAACCTTGTTGACCTATTGGAATCTTGAACCATGGAATTAAACGACTTTCATAAAGTCACATCCCTATCGACAGAGTTCATCGAAACTCGCTAAAGGATCCTAAACTCACGTAGGAAATGTGAAGACGAATCCACATGCGTATATGCTCATTTTTTTCAGACCTTGACAGGTAACTTGGAATGAATCGTGAGGACACGATTCTTTTAAGGAGGTGAGGCTGTGACAACCCGCAAATTTCCCTACAAGTTCTTTTTAGAGAAACGATCATTTATTTTGAGTCTGGTATTGTTTGTGAGAAACTAGACGTATTTATATTCATTTTTATCAGAATTATTATTCTGAGCACGTTGGTGTTATCCCCGTATCATGAATCTCTCGTTCACCCGCCTAAATGAGCCTTGAACCTTGTTTCGTGAAAGATTTGATAAACTACAACATTGGTCCCTGCGAAAAGTTACAACCGCACCATCCTAAACTTTGTATTAATTACCCATTGGTCCTTGTGATTATACACTCTACTCACCCTATATATATATACCCCTTTATAATTTTTCTAGGGTTTTAGGGGAACCTCTCTCTCTCTCTCTCTCTCTCTCTCTCTCTCTCTCTCTCTCT